>UCOH01011289.1:0-25796 GCA_900474275.1 Synergus japonicus
ATATATATATATATATATAAATATACAAATTATTATATGCAAATTAGAAAAATAATTTTAATAAAAGCTGTTTCAATAAGAAAAACTGAAATTAATCTGCGCTCGGCTGCGGCTCTCCTATGGAGGTTTTGCGCCCAATTCTCGAGGTCATGTGAGTAGGGTTTGTAGTGGGGGAAGTTTCCGAGCTCATCAAGGCCATTGGCTCTCTAATAGAGGGTCCTACTATGGAGGTTGTACTTTACTAGGTTTCAATCCAAGACCTCGAAGAGTTTTGAAAAAAAAATCGTCACTGGGCATGAAATATAATACCACGAGTAATGTCAGAAAATGAGCAATTCTGCTGAAAAATGTCCCTTCTTAGAATCATCATATGTCGCGTTTGCGCTTCGCGTGTTTCGTGGTCGTTAACCTGCAATTAGAATCTGAATAGGAATCTATTTTTCCTTTCAAGGAAACGTTCTGCTCTGCACACGTAATGTGTCTTTGGTAATAAGAACGACATTGCTTTCTTCAACAATTTCACCCTCGAGAATTAATAAAAATTACATCATTGCACGAAAGAAGAAGATTGTTTCGTGCAATCTTAATCTCTCGTGCAATATATTTAATCTTCTTTTTATTACTATATTGTGTTAATAATTTACTGGCAATAGAAGAAATTCGTTATATTTATTGGAATATTGTTTCTTTTAAATTGAGAGAAAAAGTGGGAGGATATTTGTTTTCTAAAAAATGCAAATACGGTTTTAGACTCTGGGGTAATAGCCTAAAGCTAGATATAGGTAAATATGCCTATGACGAAGCCACACCAACGGGATTCGCTGCCCACGACCGATGCGACAGATACAACAGATCAAGTGATGTCTCACGCACTTTAAGTTCTTGGTAAATGGCAATATAAGTATACGGCAATAGTAGTATTTATAGCACTGGTCGTTTCATATTAATAGTCAAGACTACCGTGTGACGAACTCTTTACTCTTCTTCCGCAATTCTATAATGTCGTAATCAGCATAATGCTTGTCGTTAAACGTTACAATAATTCTGTTTACACATTTTGTTTACATTTCGGGAATTTTCCGGGAATTGAAAAAAAACTGGTTTAAAAAAACTTCCGAATAATCAATCTAAATATTTTTATTTGACATTTGTGACTTTTGTTCAATCTCTTGAAATCTTTTCAATTATTTTCAAATGTTTTAAAAAACAAACTTTAAAATGCCATAAAATCTCTAGTAATTCCTTAAAATCACTTGAATGCTTAGAAATCCTGTGAAATTTCTTGAAAATCTTTAAACTGCTAAATTTTTCTTAAATACCTTCAACTTTTTAAAATCATTGATAATCTTTCTCTCGAAATCCGCTAAAATCGATTGAAATCTCATAAGATCCTTTAAATTTTCTAAAATACCTCAAATTTTTGCAGATTCTTAAATTTTTTGAATCCTTATTTAAATTTTATGAAATATCTTCAAATTTATTCAAATCTCTCTAAACAACTTTTAAATAACTCGTCTGAAATTCTTTAAAATCACTCTAAAATATCGCGAAATATTATGAAATCTCTTGTAAATTCTAAAACCTTTTTAAATTCTTTAAAAACACCCTCAAATTTAAAATCTCGTTAAATTCCTTTTAATTCCTTAAAATCACTTTAATACTTAGAAATCTTGTGAAATTTCTTGAAAATCTTTAAACTGCTAAATTTTTCTTAAATACCTTCAACTTTTTAAAATCATTGATAATCTTTCACTCGAAATTCGCTAAAATCGATTGAAATCTTATAAGATCCTTTAAATTTTCTAAAATACTTTAAATTTTTTCAGATTCTTAAATTTTTTGAATCCTTATTTAAATTTTATGAAATAGCTTGAAATATTTTCTAATTTATTCAAATCTCTTTAAACAACTTTTAAATAACTCGTCTGAAATTCTTTAAAAACACTCTAAAATATCGCGAAATATTATGAAATCTCTTGTAAATTCTAAAACCTTTTTAAATTCTTTAAAAACACCCTCAAATTTAAAATCTCGTTAAATTCTTATTAATTCCTTAAAATCACTTTAATGCTTAGAAATCCTGTGAAATTTCTTGAAAATCTTTAAACTGCTAAATTTTTCTTAAATACCTTCAACTTTTTTAAAATCATTGATAATCTTTCACTCGAAATTAGCTAAAATCGATTGAACTCTTTTAACATGCTTTAAATTTTCTAAAATACCTTAAATTTTTGCAGATTCTTGAAGTTTTCAATATTTTTTTAAATTTCATGAAATCTCTTGAAACAACTTTTAAATAACTCGCCTGAAATTCTTTAAAATCACTCTAAAATATCTCGAAATATTATGAAATCTCTTGTAAATTTAAAAATTTTTTAAATTCTTTTTTAAATTCCCTCAAATTTTATTAAATTTCAAAATCCTTCTAAACCTTTTAAATTTCCGTTAAATGTATTGTAATTCTTGAAGATCACTTAAAATCTCTTGAAACCCTTCAAAGTCTCACCGAAATTTGAGCAATCAACCTATTCTTTCTAAAAAAAAATGTCAAAAAGTCTGCCCAATTACTTTCATTAGAGTTCAATCACAGAAATCGGCACTTGAATAATTTAACATTAAGTTATGAAAAGGGGACGGGAGTGAAAATTTTACGTACGACGTCCAACAATCGTGGGATAGAACAAATTGATAGGTATATTATACTTTATAATACATAAAAGCCCAGTGTGTGTATCTCCTCTAAAATTATAACTGCACAATAATTCATTTGTTTATTTCACAAGGAAGTCTTCTCATCTGAAAGTTTCATCCGGTCGGATAATAAAGGATTCGATCGATTAGGGGTCTCTCAGGGATAATAATTTCCTGACTGTGGCAAATTTCTCCTTGGGGATTCTTTTAAAAACTTCGCTCAAGTCTTAACGAAAGTCACAGGGAAGTTGATGGGCGTTCCATGAAATGCTCCGCCATTCGCGCTAAGTACCGTAATCGCTTGATTACGGGTAGCCGCCATTGTAATGTCGTCGTTGAACATGCTTACATTGTACGTATTACAATGTAACAGGTAAACTGTGATAATATTATGATAATAACGACCATATCATCATAAAATTAGCCAAGCGTCGAAAACTATTTCTTGAGATTCTATAAGGAGAGACTTTAGGAGAAGGGACACGGATAGAATCTTGTTCAACAGCGTTCAATTAATAAAGTACTGCAAAAAACGGGATTCCAATTGTAATTAAAGCGCGATACGGAAGCTGTAGGGTGGACATCGGTCACGCTTCATGCCAATTAAACTCGCACACCTTCTTGAGCCTAAGGTCGGTGCACACGAAGACGCGCCTCTTGCGTGTAGTAATGCGAGGAGAGGACCGGAGAATCTTGGTGACAGTGAAGGAAGAAGAAAAAATATGGTGAGAGACCACCGAGCGAATCCGAGAACGGGTGAACCGGATGGGGAAACGTCTTCAATGTGTTTTAAGAAGGCACGGTGAGCGAACTTATAAAGAGCGTCACGTGACACAGGAAAAGAAATAACATGCAGATACCGTTCTTCGTAGTCCTAGGGATTAATCTAGGAGTGGCGATCGCCTGCTTCGTCAAGTAGAATTTTGCAAATTATTGTGTTTGCCAGTAAATCCACAGTAAGGAGACACTACGATAATTTGAGTGTAGGCGAAACCAGGAGTTTCAGCTCTTTTATTCACGTGGAAAGAGTATCTCGCAAAGAGATCCTTTTCGGAGACCGTTATATTGCATTTTTCTATGCCCTATTTGATATTTTAATTCGTTAGAAACTTTTATTCGAGCTGGCCACCAGATTCCATTTTTTTAATTTCCTTGACAAAAAAGTATTAAAGGTGCGAATTAATTGTCAATAATAATCCTATTGACAATTTTTAAGTTTCACATACATATCATTTTAAATCTTTTGAAACTCAGTGAAATGTTTTTAAATCCCCTAAAATTCTACGTCGTAAAAAAGCATTATTTTCCATAATAATTCCCAGACGCAATTTTTTTTCGAAATAGCTTAGGGATGGGGTTCTGAATGACCTTTAAAGATGTGTGTCATGGATCGATTGACAAAGGGTTTTCTTTTTAAAAAAGAATTTTCAAAAATCAAGTTTGAGTGGACGGACCATTCCCATTGCGCTGTAAAAATAAAATGTTGAAATTAAAAAAGATAATGTGCGAAATTCTAAGAAAAACAAAAAAAAAGTGAATCTTCTATCTTTAATAGGTTTCAAGTTACAATATTTCAAAAAACCAATTTTTTTCTGAATTTCGTCGAAATATCACTACTTTACTGAAAAAATGCAAAACAAAACGGAAGTTTTTGAGAGATCATAAATCACGAACTAATAACACCACCAAACTAATAACACTATTTTTTTAATTGACGCATAATTTTGTTTACTTGATTTTATTCTCTGGCATCACTATCATAATTTTCCCATAGAACATCCTGTTACAAGAAAACTCCGCAGAGGGAAATTGCCCGGAAAAATAGGTCAAAAGTAGCCCACTTTGAATGTGAATAAAGTTTCGAACGTTCAAATGAACGAAATATTTTTTTTTTTTAATTATATTTTATTCAGAAATATTGTGCCAACTAAAAATAACAATCAGGATTACAAGTTTATTTAATTATTCAATATTTTCAATGTAAATTAATCAATATTTAAAAACTTTTTGTAGTTGCAAATACAATCAATACAAAAATTCGTTCATTTGAACGTTCAGAACTTTTCAATCATCACTTTGAGACGTCATAACTTTTGACCTATTAGAGTTAGGACTTTGCCCTTTACGGCAAATTAAAGATAAATACATGAAATTTCACTCATCTGTTGAAAATTTTTTCATAAAATCATTATGTTTGTTGGTGCAGACAATGATGCCAAAAGTAGTGATTTTTCGACGAAATTCAGAAAAAAGTGGTTTTTTGAAATTACTGTAACTCGAAACGTATTAGATATACAAGGTTCGCTTTTTTTTTTGTTTCTCTTAGAATTTTGCAACTTTTGCAAAGTTTAATCTGTTAAAATCCTTTAAAAATTTTACAAAAATCTTTAAAATACAATAAATTCCTAAAAACTTCTTAAAATCCCTCAAAATTCTTGAAAATCTCTTGAAACCATTAGAAACTTAGAGAATCTCAAATACTCTGCCTGGAAATTTTTTAATATCTTTCGAAATGCTTGTAAAGCTTCTAAAATCTGTTAAGTAAATTAACACTCAGAAAACAGTTTGTTTGATTCAAACAAACTTTTTTTTTGAGTGAACTATAGAAGCTATATATGTAACAAAATAAAAATAACATAGTATGAATGTCAATTTCTATTTTCCCTGACAGCGATTCGCATTTCCTTGACATTTTCCTGACTTCTCTGTGACATGTGGTCATCCTGTATATATAAATACAAGAACGAATGCGCGCATTTACGTTCTTTTTCAATATTATATAATTTATTATATTTTATTTCTCTCAGCTCTTAAAATCTATGTTAAACTTCGTGAAAAATTCTCAAAATTCCAAGAAACCTTTGAATAAATGTCAGATCGCTTAAAATTCATGAAAATCACTTAAAATTTTCAGAAACTTATTCTTGAAATTCTTTTAAATTCAATGATAACAATTCAAATCTCTTTTATATCCTTTGACATATATTAAAAGTATCAGAAATAACTTCAAATTCTATGACATTCTTTAAAATGCTCACAAAATTATTTAAATATCAGAAAAATCCCTCGAAATCACTTACAATTATTAGAAATCTCATAAAATTCCTTAAAATTACAGGATAATATTTCAAATTCCTTAAAACCTCATAACATTCTTACAACAAAGATTTTAAAATCCCCTAAAATTTCACGAAATATCCTAAAATCCCACACATTTCTACAAAATTGTTTTAATATCCTAAAAATATTTTGAATTTCGTAACAATCACTTTAAAATCGTTAAAAATGCACATGAAACCCTTCAAAATCATTAATCTCTTCAAATCCATGTTAAAATTAGTGAAAATCTCTAAAAATTTCTAAGAACCTTTAGAAATTTCTCAACTCTTAAAATCTCTTCAAATCATTAAATATTTCATCAAACTCCATGAAATCCATTAAAATTCTCACAAAATTAATTAAATATCAGTAAAATCTCTCGAAATCACTTTAAATTATTAGAAATCTCCTAAAATTCCTTAAAATTTCAGGATAATATTTCAAATTCCTTAAACCATCATAAAATTCTTACAAAGCCAATAAAATCCCTTAAAATTTCAGGAAATATTCCAAAATCCCATACAATTCTACAAAATCGTTTTAATATCCTAAAAATCTCTTGAAATTCACGTTAAAATTGGTGAAAATCTCTAAAAATTTCTAAGAACCTTTGGAAATTTCTCAACTTTTAAAATCTCTATAAAATCATTAGATATTTCATAAAATTCTATGAAATCCTTAAAAATATTACAAAATCTTTTATAAATTCGAAATATTTTTTGAAAATCCTTAAAATTTAACGAAAACCTTCGTAATCTTTGTAAATTCTACAAATCTTTTAAAAATCATAAGAAGCTTTTGAAATTCCCAAATAAAATTCCCTATAAATTTTGTAATTCCTTATTTAAAACCCACAAAATACATATTTTAAAAGTCATAGAAGTTCCTTGAAGTCTGCTTGAAATCTGATTAAAGTCGTAAAAAAATTCTAAAAATTCCCAGAAACTTGTTAAAATTCTACGATATAACATTTAAAATCCCATTATCTCCCATGAAATCTTTAAAAATTCCATAATGTTCCCTTAAAATCCCTATATTTTCAATGTATTTTGAGTTTAGACTCCTGAAAAAATGATTATTAACGAAAGCAAATTCAAAATTTCAAACTCAATTCACATAGAATTTACAATTCGGCAAGTATCGATTGTCGAAAATCACTATCGATATTTACACGACGAATCAGGAGTGCGGAATAGGCGTTACGACATTTCGACTTCGACTCAATCATCTTTTTAGAATAGAGAATCGACACTAGGACCACCTGGATTATTTCTTAAGACAATAATAAGAAGGCTTCTTTGTGTCCGAAGAGACAAGCAGTCATACCCTTGGAACAATAACAAGATTGGTTTAGGAAAAGCAAAGGCTGAAAGGAACCTAAACTTGACTGTCTTCAGTTAGAAGGCGATCACAATCTTTCCGTTAGACACCTTCTAACAACCGTCCACTTTGAAAATTACAGTAACAAGCCTGTCATGAAGGGTCCTGTGGGAATCTGAAAATTGACTCGAGACACGTTAGGTTAATACTTACCCACGATTATGGCAGCATGCGTTCGAGATACGTCTAATCGTTACTGATTGATACACCTGACTAACTCCACTTGGCTAGAGGCGGAAGGTCGGAAATAAGCTCTACTCGTACACCGTGCGATATTTTTCTGTCGACTTCCGCCTTCCAAGGATCTCGCGGTAGGTTCCTCCAGCTTGGTGGCGCCGAAGATACTCTGAGAAACTGAAAATTGACTCCCTTGCTTAAGCCTCTGTCGGTTTAGAGTCATTATAGGTCTCGTATGTTTACGGGTATTGCAATCGCGTCCATAATGGATTCTTGTCCCTGGAGGAGCTCCGAAGTATCCGAACGGGACAAAGGCGAAAGGTTGTCGATGCAAACAACTTCGCCGACTTAATGAAATCCCCAAGCAGGGTTCGAGTCGCAATTTGTTAGAAAGGGCAAAACGGTACTCGAACGATATTTATTATTGCAACTGAGTCCTGCGATCCGTTCCGCTAAAGTTCGATATAAGTACGATAAATCCAAGATATTTATATTGTCTCTGCACTTCCTACCAATAGATATCATCCAGGAATATACCTTGACAACCTTGGAAGTTTATATTTTGTATATAAGAAACTGTCGAGGAATTTACAATGCAAGTTACTAATGCTGTGTACCAAGTCGACAAAAGCAAACACTAATAATAATTGATCACCACTATTTATCGTTAAGTAAGCAGAATATACATATCATATTTTCCGTTATATAAGAACTGGAAACAACATTATGAAGAATGCTTATAAGCTTCTCGTACTTTAATTGGTAAATTGATTTTACTATTATTAGATTTTATTATATACTTGATTTTATTCTGCCTAATGATCCTCCCATATAATTCGATAAAATTCAAATTACTTATCCGCAATATCTTTTTAGTTTGTTTAACCTGACAAAGAACTCGTTTTGCATGCCTTAGACCAGTTCTTCTTCTTTATAAACCGGCTTCAAAAAATAGTAAAAAGAAGCAACAGAAACTGGAAATTTCTAAGTTTAAATTTCCTTGAAATTTTCTAGGGTTTTTACTTTTTTTCAAACACTAGCCGAACGATTGAGGAAATTGTTTTCGACTTGCAACGAAACGGTTTAGCATATCTGTTTTTTACGAGTGGTGAATATTCTTCGCTTTTTGCATCAAGCTTTGAACTTTGTTATTTTCTTGACATCCCTGGTTGAATAATGCACTTCCACTTCGCTCGTCAAGGTCGTTCAAGGTTGCTACTAAGAGAGAGCAACAACCTTGTCCGATGCACTTGTAATAAACTGGTCCCGTCTTCTAAAGACCAGATACGTTGGTGTTGAACTGGGAGAGGGTTCCCTCTCTATATCTCTTTTTCTCTCTCACGCTGCCTTTCTTATTGCACCTTCACCTCCACTTATGCAAATACATATATAGTAAGTACTACATATCAATCTGGCTTTAACACAATAATTAGTTTCTTGAAGTCCTGTCTAAAAAAGTCATGTTACCATAAATCTCGAAAATATTAAACACTCTTTTGTCGAAAACCTGATTGGTTTTTTGGAAATTCGCAAATTCAGATTATTTTTACTACTATGTACAGTACAACCCCCATAGTAGGACCCTCCATAAGAGAGCCAAAGACCTTGATGAGCTCGGAAGCTTCCCCCACTACAAACCCTACTCACGCGACCTCAAAAATTGGATACAAAACCTCCATAGGAGAGCCGCAGCCGAGCGCAGCTTAATTTCAGTTTTTCTTATTGAAACTGCTTTTATTAAAATTATTTTTCTAATTTGCATACAATAACTTGTATATTTATATATATATAATCGGTTTTCTTAAAAGTTTTATAAAAAGGACGCTGCTTATTCGGCTTTTCCATCGCCGCCGACCGCGGACTCTCCTATAGAGGTTGCGTACCCAAACACACATTTTGCACACACGCGCAATTTCCGAGCTCGAAGCCCAGGAGTGGAGGCTCCCTATTTCTAGGAATTCTTACCCCTAATCGCCCGTGGTGGCTCTCTTATGGAGGTTTTACTGTATTATTATCAGCTATTATTATCTTGAAATCTCAGAAGATTTCAAGAATTATTAGAGGATTTGAAGATTTCTTTTTTCTCGCGTACGGAATTTTTCCCTAGCGTTTCGTTCCACTCAAGACACGCTTCGAGTGGGCCAAGTCTTGATGACATTTGTGAGTGACCCTCCTTCCTCAATGCCAACATTTCCTCATTCCTCAGCGAGGAGGATTCGCATCTTTTGCTAGGAGGAATTGACGATGCGGTTAAAACGAGCCGTTTCGCAACTAAAATGATACGGCCGCTGGCAGTCGTGACTATTTGTCAGCCATCTGATGCCATTTAGGCCCAGCTTTACCTTCGATACCCTCAGTAACGATGTAACCTATACTTCAGCGCTTCATCATTACTATCTTTGATCGATCTCCAGATCTATTGTTACATTGTGCCGCTACCTAGCCTATATCATTTTAGCTGGAGCATCGCACGAATTACGACAATCGAATTTCTACAATACAATTGTCAAGTTCAAACTAAGAATTCTTATTCGACAAGAAAAGATACTAAAGATAACTGAATAGTTCTGAACGTTCAATGGAATGGTTTTTTATATTGATTTTATTTTAAAATAGAAACAGCTTTGAAATATTGATTCTCTTGTATTACACATAATTTTTAGTGAAAGAAACTTAATATTTAAACTGACAATATTGTTTAGACTTTCGAGATTTTCAGTGAAAGGGAATTTAAGCGATTTCAGAAGGTTTCCAGGAATTTTGAGAAAAATGAAACACTTTGTACGAAACTTTCAATAATTTTTTGTAGGACTTTAAAAGCTCTCAAAAAACTTACAGTAAATTTATTAAATTTAATACGTCTTCAAAATGATTTACAATAATTTAAAGAATACAAGAGATTTTGGGAGATTTCAAAGAATTTTAAGTGGAATTTTTATAGGCAGATATCACAGAAATATTCTTTTAGTGAATAGAGTATAATACCTTCTTTAAAATTTGAATCGGACAAAATTTCGTAAATAATTTCTAAAAATTGTCTTCACCTTGCTATACTAAAATCTTGAGAATTTTTATGTCACAAAAACAATATTTTTCCTTAATAGACGAAAAAAAATATAACTCTTATCTCGCAAATGAAACTTAAGTTTACAACGTTTACAACAACGACATGAACTTTTTTTTGGTCATAAAATATTCGTGCAATCATTTTTATTTATAAATTATCTAGAAATTTAAAAAAATTTCAGATAGTTTAAAGGTTGTGCAAACCAAAAATGATTATGCACTTATTTCTCACAAAAAAGTGACACGTGAACTACAAAATACAAATATTTTATTGTTATATGAGCATTTAAGTACAAGGTAGTAAATTCATCTTGTGTTTCGCAAAAACTTAATTAGTATATAAAGCAGTGAATTTATTTTGACATATTAGGGACAAAAATTCAGAAGTCAATTTTCAGATTTCGAAAAAAAATGAAGATCGTTATTGGCACTCTACTCCTCACCTTTATGATTCTCTTTAGTTCCATCCGTAAGTCGAATACAAGATAATACTATTATTATAAGTAATTAAAAGTCCCTCAAAATGTGAACTATATATATTAAGTACTTTAAATTAAATGTGATTTTTAAATTGGTTCCTCTTTAAATTTCCAAGAATGTTTAAAATCATTTACTCTCTAAATTTGAATCTGTGAAAGTTTCACTGATTTAATTAGTGATTAAGTATTTCACTGATGAATCAGTGATTTGAGACTTTTCACTGATCAATTCAGTAATTAGTCCACTGATTATCAGTAAGTTCTTACTAATTTAATTAGTGAACCGATATAATCTTTATAAATTTCAATAAAGTATACTTATTATTTTTGGAAATCAAGTTCCAATTTCAATCTGTAAATTCAGTAATTGTGGAAATTTTGAATTCATAAAAGGTGTAAACGCGAACCACGACGCGAACACTACAAAAAATTGAAAATTTCCTGTAGCACATATCGATATTGTTGCAAAAAATGTTTAATTTTTAATAACAAGATTAAACGCGCGCTCCGCACGCACATTTGCTACATAATATTTATTTAAGATTTAAGATTTCCGGCGTAACGCGCCATATTCAATATACGCCGCGTCATCACTTTCATCTGACTAATAAGGAAAAAGTGTTACGATACTAATGATCTTTTTATGATAGGATAGGATTAATTTCATATTTTTAAACAATTTTTATTCACGTTGGAATTTTAATTTGGATTTCATAACAGCAGTGTGTTTTTAGTATTATTTAAATCAGACGCTAAATTAAGAAGGTACAAGTGCTGCCAAAAATCGGTCCATATTATCCCTTTGTACTGATTAAATCAGTGACTTTTGTTCACTGAATGAATCAGTAACTTTTCACTGATTATCAGTGACCGGATTCTAGCTATTTGAATCAGTGAGATTTCACTGTCAATCAGTGACTTTTCACTGATTTAGATTTAAAGAGTAAAATCTGGTGTACAGTATACATTAAAATATCGAGTGATTAATTCCACACTTTCTTTTATGTAATTTTTTTTTTAATTTATTTTTCCGATTTTCTTTTTACAGAATTAAGTTCACAATCTCAAAATTCAGGGGAAGGAAATAATCCTCGTGCACTTCGTCCACCTCGTCTACCTCGTCCTCGTTCACAATCTCAAAATTCAGAGGAAGGAAATAATCCTCGTCCACCAACATGGAGATTTGGTTTTAATTTGACCTCGAATTTGACTAGGGAAATTTCAACAACACAAAGGAATATACCAGCTGGTACTCATATATTATTTCCAAATGGAAACTCTTATGTAACAAGGGGATATGAACAGATAAAAATAACATATAATGCTTTTACCAATATTGCACGTGTAGATGAGGGTTCATATTATGAGATACTTGGTCCACTTCCACCCCATCAGTAAGTTCATATAGGATTTACATGAATACAAAATTTATGTTCTTGTAATAAACTTGATTAAATAAAAATTTATTCACGGAGAATTACGTTTTGGTGCATTTAATTTCGTTTTATTGCAACATACATAATAAATTCTTACTTTATTTACTTTTATTATCTGACGTCAACAATCATGGCTCTTCAATTATATAAAAATTAAAAAGTGTAATAAAAGTTTTGTAATAGGATCGTGATTATTATATGAAATTACTAAAAAACATAAAAGGTAAATATGATAAACATTATTTTCATCAAATATTGAAATTTTATCTATTTAATACCTGCTTTAAAATTTTTATCATCCAAAATTTTCGAAATAAGTAGTATTATTTTAAGTATTTTTTTAGTAGTAATTTGCTTGATAGTAGATAAAAAATATCGCTCTCTAATCATCTCTTTATGACTCTCAGAAATAGTGACACGTAATCTATACTTTTTCAGATAAGGGTAATTAATGTGCCACTTGAGAGATATTTACTAAAGATCTACATCGATTGTACAAGATAATAATTCTAAAACCTTACTTTAAATCAAAGCAATCGATTTAATTAAATCACTGCATCTGATGCCTCCATCTACCCTAAAAATCGTAGGTTCTTCCAGGATGATTCGATTGCGCAATCACATTTTCCGGCACTAATAATCATGAAATTTTTGCGAGTTAATTCTACAACCAAGACAAATTCACAACGCAACACTTTCTCTACTAATCCATCGCAGATGAGGAATCGTAATACGAAGGTAAAAAGCGACCTTACGACCCGAAACAAGAAGATGAGCAGCAGCGCGCGGTACAACGCCTCATGCTTTCCTCGCTTCAGCAAAATCCTATGCTATCCAATCCTGTGCTCAAGGCGGAAAGATAATCCTGGGAGCCAATTATTTTACGTTTTCTGCCAGATCCTGTTGCCGATGCTATTATTGTTGCCTGCTGACTACTTCGAAGTCACGTTCGACTCGGGCCCAGCGCAAAGCTCCTTAGAAGTTCAACGCGCCGGGAATCTCTTTTCAATTTAAAATCATGCTATCGCGTAAAAAGCATTGATGCATAGACAAGATGGGAGAGCCAATGGATGGTAAGAAGAGCCTATCCCTCGTCCCGATCCTCCTTCATTCTCCTATCCTGATATCTGGCCTCTCTCCTCTCGAAGGCTTAAATGCATGACGCTAAATGATAAGCGGATGGAGGACTTATTTATGACGCGAGTCTACAGCTTCCTGATTATGGTATTCAGTGCCAATAAGAAAAAAATGAAGCATAGCGCATCATTTTGTGTCAAAATGTCAAGATTAGAGTCACCAACGTATTAATTATCCTCTGGCTAGTAAAATTACGAAAGGTAGGTGAGAAGAAAATAAAGAGGAACGTCGATTTCATGTACAAGATGTTAGATCGCCTCCGGAGTGTGAGATCAGCTTTGCATGATCCTCCAGCAGGGATCGTCGTCGATCTGTTCACGTCTTCTACCTCAGCACGATCGCATCTTTCCTTCTCCTCTTCCTCTCATTACTAGCAACTTTTCCTTCTGTCAAGAATAACGTATTGCCTAACTTGCTTTTAAACCTACGCCTCACCATAACTGATCACCTAAAACCAGCCTCACAATATTTGCTTTACCAGCTGACAAAAATTGTATTTCGCACACGAGATCTTCAATTACTCATTTTATTTCTCAATTTATTTCTTTATTTACCCTGTCATCCAGCATATGACGTATTACTCTCAATTTATTCCCTCCATCTGCATTTGGCAGCTCTTGTTATTTATCAAATTAAACAATAAGCAGAATTTCAGATTTTCAAGTATATATCTTTAGATTGATAACTTACACAAGCTTAATAAGAATCTAGTTCATATTTATCAAAAATGTTTATCTACACAATTTGCATTTGCCTACACTTCCATGTCCTTATCCATTTTCATATAATATAACACTTGCTGTGAATTTTAAGAATACAGAATAAATGGAGTGGATAATTCCCGATAAACATGTATATCCTTGAGGATATCCTATCTTATGCTAATGCAGAATATAAAAGATAAGTGAGAACACGAATACGTCTACGTCTACTTTTACTGCTTTTATTCACTCATGCAATTTTACCAAGTTGCATACACTCAAACACTAATTATTACACCCAGAATTAATTTTTTTTCTCACTTGGCACTTTCACTCCATATCACACTTCATCATCTCCTGATAGTAATCTATATTCTAAAAAGATGATTGAGTCGAAGTCGAAATATCGTAACGCCTATTCCGCACTCCTGATTCGTCGTGTAAGTATCGATAGTGATTTTCAACAATCGATACTTGCCGAATCGTAAATTTTATGTGAATAGAGTTTGAAATTTTGAATTTGCTTTCGTTAATAATCATTTTGTCAGGAGTCTAAACTCAAAATACATTGAAAATCTAGGAATTTTGAGGGAATTTTATGGAATTTTTAAAGGTTTCATGGGAGGTAATGGGATTTTAAATGTTATGGTAGAATTTTAAAAAATTTTAAGAAGTTTCTAGGAATTTTTAGAATTTTTCACGACTCTGATCAGATTTCAATCGGACTTGAAGGTACTTTTATGACTTTTAAAATATGTATTTTGTGGGATTTAAATAAGGACTTTAAAACTGTATAGGGAATTTTATTCAGGAATTTCACAAGATTTTTAAGATTTTCAAAAAATATTTCGAATTTATAAAAGATTTTGTAATATTTTTAAGGATTTCATGGAATTTTATGAAATATCTAATGATTTTATAGAGATTTTAAGGGTTGAAAAATTTCCAGAGGTTGCTAGAAATTTTTAGAGATTTTCACTAATTTTAATGTGAATTTCAAGAGATTTTTAGGATATTAAAACGATTTTGTAGAATTGTATGGGATTGTAGAATATTTCCTGAAATTTTAAGGGATTTTAAGGGATTTTAATGGCTTTGTAAGAATTTTATGATGGTTTAAGGAATTTGAAATATTATCCTGAAATTTTAAGAAATTTTATGAGATTTCTAATAATTTAAAGTGATTTCGAGAGATTTTACTGATATTTAAATAATTTTGTGAGAATTTTTTTGGAATTCATGGAATTTTGAATTTGCTTTCGTTAATAATCATTTTGTCAGGAGTCTAAACTCAAAATACATTTGAAATTTAGGCATTTTAAGGGAATATTATGGAATTTTTAAAGATTTCATGGGAGATAATGGGATTTTAAATGTTATATCGTAGAATTTTAACAAGTTTCTGGGAATTTTTAGAATTTTTTTACGACTTTAATCAGATTTCAAGCAGACTTCAAGGAACTTCTATGACTTAAAATATTTACTTTGTGGGATTTAAATAAGGAATTACAAATTTTATAGAGAATTTTATTGAGGAATTTCAAAAGCTTTTTATGATTTTTAAAAGATTTGTAAAATTTACAAAGATTACGAAGGTTTTTTTCAAAAAATATTTCGAATTTATAAAAGACTTTGTGATATTTTTAAGGATTTCATGGAATTTTATGAAATATCTAATGATTTTATAGAGATTTTAAGAGTTGAGAAATTTCCAAAGGTTCTTAGAAATTTATAGAGATTTTCACTAATTTTAACGTAAATTTCAAGAGATTTTTAGGATATTAAAACGATTTTGTAGAATTGTATGGGATTTTAGAATATTTCCTGAAATTTTAAGGGATTTTAATGGCTTTGTAAGAATTTTATGTTGGTTTAAGGAATTTGAAATATTATCCTGAAATTTTAAGGAATTTTATGAGATGTCTAATAATTTAAAGTGATTTCGAGAGATTTTACTGATATTTAAATAATTTTGTGAGAATTTTAATGGATTTCATGGAATTTGATGAAATATCTAATGATTTGAAGAGATTTTAAGAGCTGAGAAATTTCCAAAGGTTTTTAGAAATTTTTAGAGATTTGCACTTATTTTAATATGGATTTCAAGAGATTAAAGATTTTGAAGGTTTTTATGTGCATTTTTAGCGATTTTTAAGTTTGGGAATTTAGGATATTGCGTGAAATTTTAAGGGATTTTAATAGCTTACTAAGAGTTTTATGAGGTTTTAAGGAATTTGCAATATTATCCTGAAATTTTAAGGAATTTTATGAGATTTCTAATAATTTAAAGTGATTTCGAGAGATTTTACTGATATTTAAATGATTTTGAGAGAAATTTAAAGAATTTCATGGAATTTGAAGATATTTCTAATTCTTTTAATGGATTTTAAAGGATAATAAAAAGGGATTTGATTAATTACTATCATTGAATTGACAAAAATCTCAAGAAGTTTCTGAAAATTTTAAGAGATTTTCATGAATTTTAAGCGTTTTCATAGGTTATTTTCTAAGGTTTCTCGGATTTTTTAGAGATTTTCACGAAGTTTAACATAGATTTTAAGAAATTTGAGAAATAAAATGTAATAAATTATATAATAGTGAAAAAGAATGCAAATGCGCGCGCGGAGCGCGCGTTCGTTCTTGTAAACAGAAATGCTCGCAGAAATGTTTAAGTACGTGTTTGTACTCTTGATTTCAATCTAGAACCCCTGTCTTTGATTCAAGATTGATTCGTGATCGTGTCACGTAGAAGTGCAATCTTTTACGCTACATCACGTCGTGGTATGCGCGTCTATTCAATCTGATTTCATCTTATTGTCCTTATCCTTCCTTCTGTACTAAATCGCGGACATAATCGAATTCCTCACGCAATCGATCCTTCCTCCGGACTTCGATATTCCTCTTTTATTGACTTTTTCCCATTACATAATATTGCGAAGAAAAGTTAAGAGGAATACAAATTTTTCCAAAGGACCACAAGAAAGTTGTCTCAATGTTGTGGCAAACCGCTGTACTGGTTTTTGTCTTGCAATCAAGAATAATACTTTAAATTGCAGGAATACTTGGCATTTTTTTGCATCTTAATTCTTATTCCATTACAAAATAATATTTCGTGACCCACTTTTATTGTCTATTTAATTTAAACCAAAAATTCATGCAGACCTATCAAATTCGATTTACAAACTTCAAATTCCAGGATTCCAGTCTCAAGTTCAATATACTATCCAGCATTAAAATATGATAATCTCTTCTACAATTGTGGGAATCGTGATCAATTTTCCGCTTGAAAAATAATTTGCATCACGTTTACTTATCTACGATAATACATTCTAAACATTCAGGCACTACCAGAATGTACCTTATATTAAATAAACCTATATTTACAAAATAGATACTAAACCTTGATCTCTAAAATTGCATACCAGTTTCAGAATCACCGGTATTCGATACATTTTATCAGAACTCATCGGATGATTCTTGCTCAAGAAAAGGTGATAATCTAAAATTTCACGGCAGTATAATGCTCTTGATTATAGTATACATAGCTTCGCCTTTTCTTCTCTCACCATCAATCACACGTTTGCCATTTTTCCAGCACTCACAACACTCATATAATTTGTATCAAATGATAAATTCCAAAATAGTTGGAAATTGGTTTATCCTGGCTAATCACTTCTCCTAAATAAAATCTTCTGCTAATCCCCTAAATAATCTTTCGTAATAGAAGTTTCTAAAACGAGATACTGTTCTCTAAATCTGAATTAGTAGAAATATTACTAATGCAATTAGTAACGACGGCTTTGACTGTTAAATTAGTAATTTTTTGACATTCTACTAAATGAAATGGTAAGATTTATGTTACTAAATGAATTAGTAAGGATTTTCTACTAATCTGTTTAGTAGTGCCAACTTACTAATTCAATGAGTAGAAATCAATTGGAAACTTATCTAAATTATTAATTTTTTAAATACTGTCTGGTGGGTCTTGAATTTTAAAAGTTTAATGTTTTCTCAATTTATATAGCTATATATATTTATATATCATTAAAATAAATAAATATATATATCATTATAAACATTAAACTTTTAAAATTCAAGACACACCAGACAGTATTTAAAAAATTAATAATTTAGATAAGTTTCCAATTGATTTCTACTCATTGAATTAGTAAGTTGGTACAACTAAACAGATTAGTAGAAAATCCTTACTAATTCATTTAGTAACATAAATCTTACCATTTCATTTAGTAAAATGTCAAAAAATTATACTAATTTAACAGTTCATTCTACATTTAATTCTGAGTTCATATTGTTATATTAATAATAATAAAATATGAACAATACGCAATATTCAAAATGCAAACCGGTATATAATATTCGGACATTTTCTATATATTTTTAATATATACAAAACGTGCAGAAGTGCATTTGAAGTGAAATGTAGTATTCCATTGACTCACTCTCTAAATCTAAATCAGTGAAAAGTCACTGATTGACAGTGAAATCTCACTGATAATCAGTGAAAAGTTACTGATTCATTCAGTGAACAAAAGTCACTTATTTAATCAGCACAAAGGGATAATGTGGACCGATTTTGTGGCAGCACTTGTACCTTCTTAATTTAGCGTGAGATTTAAATAATACTAAAAGCACACTGCTGTTATCAAAGCCAAATTAAAATTCCAACATGAATAAAAATTGTTTAAAAATATGAAATTAGTCCTATCCTATTATAAAAAGATCATTAGCATCGTAACGCTTTTTCCTTATTAGTCAGATGAAAGTGATGGCGTGTGACGCAGGAAATCTTAAATCTTAAATAAATATTGCAGCAAATGTTCTCTCTAAATCTGAATTAGTGAAAAGTGAGTCACTAATTAACTTTAGTGAAAAATTCTACTAATTTTTAGTTATTTTTAGCTAAAACTTTAGTGAAAAGTTGAAAATTACGAATTTAAATAGTGAAATACAACTAATAATTAGTAAAAATTTTGACTAAAGTAAATTAGTGGCTCACTTTTCACTAATTCATATCGATATGTGCTACAGGAAATTTTCAACTTTTTATAGTGTTCGCGTCGTGGTTTGCGTTTACACCTTTTATGAATTCAAAATTTCCACAATTCCTGAATTTGCAGATTGAAATTGGAACTTGATTTCCAAAAATAATAAGCATACTTTATAGAAATTTATAAAGATTATATCGGTTCACTAATTAAATTAGTAAGAACTTACTGATAATCAGTGGACTAATTACTGAATGGATCAGTGAGAAGTCTCAAATATCTGATTCATCAGTGAAATACTTAATCACTAATTAAATCAGTGAAATTTTCTCTGATTCAAATTTAGAGAGCAAGATAACTTCAAATTTACCATTTAAAATAGTAACCAAGAATACATTTACCAATTTATTTAGTAGTACCATTACTAATTCCTTTAGTAGATTAGTTACTAATTCATTTAGTACGTTATACTTACATATTCAGATTTAGAGAGAGCAGTAATTTATTTTTGTTGCAATTCTCGGCGGAAGTGAAGAATCCTGCTGATAAGCAAAAGTCTGCTAGTTGCATTAGCAGCAATCTTGAACTTGAAATTCAAGAACATTGTCTTGTTTGTACATACCTTATTTTGCGAAGCGAGTGCCAAGACAAACATATAAGGGTCGAGACCAAGAGCTAGCAGTGTCATATTGCCTACGGGCGGCCAAATATCTGAAACCAACAAGGATTACATCGCAACATAATCTGCTTTGTACTTCTACCGGGAGAAATTACGTATAAGTAAAAGACTTCCGGGCACGAAGTGCGCTTCCCCAGGAGATATATACACATTGTGCCATCATACTTCATGCCGCCTTTGCAAGTAAGAGCCGGTATACTCTTCCATTCCAAGCTCAAGTTGCTTCTCTCACTGAGCATCATCCTGATTCTCTCCTCCGCTGTATAATGCTGCTTATACGTACTCGTATACACCACAACACAATAACAGCAATACCAGTGGCAGTTGCACCAAGCGATCCTATAAATAGATCTCGTCGTCTTACCAAGACGCGACCTTGGAACGAAATCACCTATAAGAATTATGAGATTCAGAGTCTCGAGATAAAAAGAAGGCAGGAATGAAACAGCCTCCTCGAAATCTGTAATTAGCTATTCATAAAATCGTAAATAAAGAGGAATTTTAAATGACTCCGCGGAAACATTGCTGGCGTAAGGGGAAGTGAAGAAATGATGAGGACATTGACTGCAGCCTTCAGTATTTTAAGGGAGGAATTTCTGTGTGGTTAATGCTAACCAAAGAGGTCGCTAACTCCGTAACAAAGAAAACCACTCTTTTGATGGCATATCCCTGACAGAAAGTTATTAGAAAAAGGCGAATGAATTTTGCTTCCTTATAGAGGAAGCTTTGTAATGGTGACAAAATCCAGTTTCCTAAAAAAGGTGTTTTTGAAGATATTTCAAGGGCAATATATCTAATATGATGATCTGAAAAAATGTCCGGATATATGTATGTGTGTGTATTTGTGTCACGATCCTGCAATTTCTTGAAAACGCGTGGAGATAAATAGATGAAATTTTGCAAAGTTATTCCACTATATACCTAGTTGAATTTCTTACAATGGTTTAACAAAATATTTAATTTCAAAAGTTTTATGTACTTTTATAATTTTCGTAAAATTCATTTTTCCATGATAACTTCTCAAATATTGAAAATTTAAAGCTGGTGTAAGGAAAATGAAGATTCCTTTCATCGAGACGAATCGATTGACCTATCTGATTAATGTATTTCATTAAAAAATAAGGAAGTTATGTTTATTTATAATTTTGAAAGTTAATTTTTCGCTCTATGTTTTCAAATAATCAAAATTTTGAGTTAACGTAAGGAAAATGAATATTCTTTATGTCGAGACGAATCGAGTGACCTGTATCATTAATGCATTTAATGAAGAAATAAGAAAGTTATGGTTAATTGCATTTTTAAAAAAGTAATTTTTCGACTATAATTTCTGAAATAATTAAAATTTAAAAAGATTAATGCATTTTATAAAAAAATAAGAAAGTTGTGCTTTATTGTAATTTTAGAAAATTAATTTTTTGAATATAACTTAATGCTTCCTCTATGAGGAAGCAAATCATATTTGCTTACAGGAAGCAAAGTGCTCATTGAATGAGAACAAAAGTTGATACAACTTGACAGCTAGTTTAATAGAGTTTTATTGATATTTTTCAAAAATTTCGTATATGGTGTGGATTCTGCCATGTATCAATTTTATGAAATTAATGTTTATCATACTTATCTCTTTAAATCTAGGAGGGCCCTGTATTAAAATTGGTCGGGGGGCCCTTCTACCATTTTAATCTAAAATTTTTATTTTTACGAATTTTCGCTACACACTCGAGGGCCCCGTATCTAGGGGCTGATACGGCGGTAGCTACGCCCCTGGTAAAAAACTACTATTTGGTAGTAGTTTTCTACTAATTCATATATAGCGCCGATTCATTTACTACTAATTAGTAAAAGTCTATCAATTCAATATGTAAGTATAATATACTAAATGAATTGAAAATGTATTTTAATTGGTAAATTTAAAGTTAACTTGAGTCAATGGAACACTACATTTCACTTCAATGCACTTCGAAATATATAGAAAATGTCCGAATATTATACTACTACTAAATTGTTCATTTAGTAGAATGTCAAAAAATTACTAATTTAACAGTCAAAATCGTCGTTACTAATTGCATTAGTAAAATTTCTACTAATTCAGATTTAGAAAGTAGTTTTTCTGTTTTTTAGTAACTCGTAGTTCAGATATTATTTTTCTATTTTTCAGTAAAATGAAAAATTAGAAAATGAAAGTAGCTTCATTGTTTAAAATTTGATATTTCGAAAAATTCAAGACTCTTTCAACAGGTGACAAGTGAAAATCAAAGAAAGCTATAGGATAGCGTTCGCAAAATTCAAAAACTCACTTTTTTGGACACCCTACATATTTTGGAATAAAACGAAATCAAATGCAAACAAAACGGAATTCTCCATGGATAAAGTTTTTATTCAAGTGTATTATAAGAACATAATTTTTGTCCGTATGTAAATCCTATATGAACTTACTGAGGGGGTACACGCGGCGGGCCAAGTACTTCCCAATGTGAACCCTGGTCTACACGTGCCAAATGTGTACGAGCATTGTAGACTATTTTAAGCGGTTCATTTGACCTTGCTATATAGGTATTTCCATTGGGAAATAATATACGAGTACCAGTTTCTACATTTCTCCAAGTTACTGAACTTTGACCATTCGAAGAAAGAGGAACAAATCTTCTTGTTGGAGGATTATTACTTCCTGACCCTGACTGTGAACTTAATTCTGTAAGAAGAAAATGGAAATATAAAAAACAAAAGTACAAAATAAATTATACAAAAAAAAATAGGGAATTGATCACTCGATATTTGAATGTATACATTTCAAAATATTTAAAATGTTTTTGGAGATTTAAAAAGAAAACAATTTTAAAATCACATTCCAACTAAAGGGTTTAATTTTATAGTTAAAATTTTTCGGGACTTTTATAATTAGTTATAATAATAATAATATTGATTTGTATTAAACTTACGAATGGAATTAAAGACAACCGTAAAGATGAGGAGTAAAGTGCCAGTAAAGACCTTCATTTTTGTCGAAATTTAAAAACTGACTTCTGATTTTTTGTGACTGATAAATCGAAATATATTTACTGCTTTATATACTAACCGAGATTCGCTGACGCAACTTTTTTAAGTAAATATTTCAAAACAGATAGACTAATATTTATTTTCCAGAATTTCTTCCGAAAATGGAATTAAAAAAAATCTGTAGAGTCAGTGTTATCACATATAAAGTATGTGCAATATATGGTAATTTATTGGTAGTGAAATTTTTTAAAGTATGATGACATTTAGCAATTTTGGTACAGATAAGTATACGTATATTTCAAGAATAATTAATTAATTATGTATTAATTATGTATTAATTGTGTATTAATTATGAACCTACTACAAAACTTTTATTACACTTTTAAATTTATATATTGTTGAAAAACCATAATTTTTAGCTTAAGATAATGAAAAATAATAAAGTGCGAACTTATTATCAGTGTACTACGAAAGAAAGTCTTGAATTAATCTTAAATTTATAAAAACGTCAAAAATACACATATGATGCGAGCTAGTTAATTATTAGTTATAAATAAATTATTATTCATTCTAAGGAAAAAAATTTGTAAGTGCCATTTCAAACCATTAATTGTATGACCGAAAATATCTTGAAAATTTGTTTTCTTGTTTTGTATAAATTTGAGGGATTATTCCTTAATAAATAACTACTACTTTCAAAGAGTGAAAACATTTTCTTTCTTGAATTGGTATTTTTAAAAAAATTGAAAACTGAGAAAATACATTTGGAGACTTAAAACGGCCTAGAGCCGAAAATTATTATGAACGGTCAAGTTATAAACAATTTTTTTCTAATAAAAGAAAATTTATTACAGTATTTTTTTTTACCAAACCCAAGAAATTTAGAGGGTAGCGTTCGCAAAATTCAAAAACTTATTTTTTTGAACACCCTATACACATTTTGCAATAAAACCAAATTAAATGCACCAAAACGCAATTCTCCGTGAATGAATTTTTTATTCAAGTGTATTATAAGAACATAATTTTTGAACCCTGGTCCACACGTACCAATTGTGTACGGAATCTTCCATATTTTCGACTATAATTTCTGAAATAATTAAAATTTTAAAAGATTAATGCATTTTATAAAAAAATAAGAAAGTTGTGCTTTAAATAAATAACAGTTTATTAAATTTTATATACCTTGTGTCAACAAAATAATTTTTTTGGGCCAATAAAATAGTTTTGTTAGGCCAACCAAATGACTCAACAAAAAAATGTTAAAAAATGTTACAAAAATTTAAATAAATAACAGTTTATTAAATTTTATATACCGTGTGTCAACAAAATAATTTTTTTGGGCCAATAAAATAATTTTGTTAGGCCAACCAAATGACTCAACAAAAAAATGTTAAAAAATGACTTAACAATGAAATATTTTATAAAAATTCCAGCAAAATATCACATAAGCCACGACTGACGGACACGCATGCGTTGTATATCTTTTGGTCTAACTCAAAATTTGTCTTGGCACAACAAAACTTTCTTTAGGCCAACAAAACAGGCTCAACAAAAAAATTTTGTGTTACCAATCAAATATTTTGTTGGCTCAACCAAATAATTTTGTGTTAGGAACCAAAATTTTGTTGAGGCAACAAAAAATGTTCAACAAAACTTTTTTGTTGTGATGAAAAAAATTTTTTTCAGTGTATATTGTCCCAAGTAAGTGAAGTTTGACCACTCGAAAAAAGAGGAACAAATTTAATATGCATTAGTGAATGATGTGAAAGAGGTGGATGAACATTACTTCCTGACCCTGACTATAAATTTAATTCTATAAGAAGAAAATGAAAATTTAAAAAGGAAAAGTACAAAAAAAATTACACAGAAAAAATTTCGGAGTTGATCACTCGATATTTGAATGTATATCAGATTTCAAAATATTAAAAATATTTCTGGAGATTTAAAAAGAAAACAATTTGAAAATCACATTCCAATTAAAGGGCTTAATTTTACAGTTCAAATTTTTCGGGGGTCAAATTTTACACAAAACTAATACATTCTCTGATGAGAATGTAATAATCATAATAATAATAAGAATATTGACTTGTGGAATTAAAAACGAAAAATTAAATTATCGAAATTTGAAAACTGACTTTTGAGTTTTTGTAACTGATAAACCGAAATATATTTACTGCTTTATATACTCACCAAGAACTGATAACGCAACTCTTTTAAGTATATTTGAAAGCAGAACAACTAATACATATTTATTTTCCAGTATTACGAAAGAAAATCTTGAATTTCGAAAAACGCAAGAAATACACATTTCTTATATGGTTTAAAGATTCTTATTAGATTTCTTTATCTATCATTTACCTGAATATGATGCGAGCTAGTTATTTGTTAATTATAAATAAATAGATAAGACATTTGCAGACCTAAAACGGCCTACAGCTTAAAATTATTATAAGCGGTGATATAAACAATTTTTTTTATTAATAGAAGAAAATTTATGACAGTATTTTTTTTACCAAACCCAAGAAATTTAGAGGGTACTCTCTAAATCTGAATTAGTGAAAAGTGAGTCACTAATTTACTTTAGTAAAAAATTCTACTAATTGTTAGTTATTTTTAACTAAAACTTTAGTGAAAACTTGAAAACTGTGAATTGAAATAGTGAAATACAACTAATAATTAGTAAAAAATTGCACTAAAGTAAATTAGTGGCTCACTTTTCACTAATTCAGATTTAGAGAGTAGCGTTCACAAAATTCAAAAACTAACTATTTTGGACACCTTACATATTTTGCAATAAAAAGAAATTAAATGCACCAAAACGCAATTTTCCGTGAGTAAAGTTTTTATTCAAGTGTATTATAAAAACATAAATTTTGTATGTTTGTAAATCCTATATAAACTTAAGGATCAGGTTGACGCGGGCCAAGTACTTCCCAATGTGAACCCTGGTC
>UCOH01011289.1:25816-47824 GCA_900474275.1 Synergus japonicus
AAACTAATACATTCTCTGATGAGAATGTAATAATCATAATAATAATAAGAATATTGACTTGTGGAATTAAAAACGAAAAATTAAATTATCGAAATTTGAAAACTGACTTTTGAGTTTTTGTAACTGATAAACCGAAATATATTTACTGCTTTATATACTCACCAAGAACTGATAACGCAACTCTTTTAAGTATATTTGAAAGCAGAACAACTAATACATATTTATTT
This sequence comes from Synergus japonicus, assembly GCA_900474275.1. Classification (NCBI taxonomy): domain Eukaryota; kingdom Metazoa; phylum Arthropoda; class Insecta; order Hymenoptera; family Cynipidae; genus Synergus; species Synergus japonicus. The sequence continues at coordinate 26,044 of UCOH01011289.1, forward strand.
TCCAGTATTACGAAAGAAAATCTTGAATTTCGAAAAACGCAAGAAATACACATTTCTTATATGGTTTAAAGATTCTTATTAGATTTCTTTATCTATCATTTACCTGAATATGATGCGAGCTAGTTATTTGTTAATTATAAATAAATAGATAAGACATTTGCAGACCTAAAACGGCCTACAGCTTAAAATTATTATAAGCGGTGATATAAACAATTTTTTTTATTAATAGAAGAAAATTTATGACAGTATTTTTTTTACCAAACCCAAGAAATTTAGAGAGTAGCGTTCACAAAATTCAAAAACTAACTATTTTGGACACCTTACATATTTTGCAATAAAAAGAAATTAAATGCACCAAAACGCAATTTTCCGTGAGTAAAGTTTTTATTCAAGTGTATTATAAAAACATAAATTTTGTATGTTTGTAAATCCTATATAAACTTAAGGATCAGGTTGACGCGGGCCAAGTACTTCCCAATGTGAACCCTGGTCTACACGTGCAAGAACGGTAGAAGGATTATAGATTATTCTAATCTGGCGACGTCCCCTTGTTATATAAGTGTTTCCATTTGGAAGTAGTAGATGAGTACCAGGTGGCAAAGTCAAATTTATTGAAGTTACATAATGGAAAGAACGAGGAATATATCTATATGTTAGTGGAGGAGATGGAGTAGGTGGAGGATCATTACTTCCTGACCCTGACTGTGAACTTAATTCTGGAAAAAGAAAATGGAAGTTTAAAAAAGAAAATTACACAAGAAATTGCACAGAAAAATTTCGGAGTTGATCACTCGATATGTGAATGTATACCAGATTTCAAAATATTTTTAATGTTTTTAGAGATTTAAAAAGAAAACAATTTTAAAATCACATTCAAACTAAAGGACTTAGGGACGGTTCTATCAACTGTGATTAAATTTTAATCCTTGATTTTCGTACGCAAATTATTGATTAACTTAAGTTAATCAAGGATTAAAATTCAACCACAGTTGGTGGAATCGGCTCTTACCGACATTTTTTTCTCTGTAACGCTACGTCTACATTTATAAAGATATCAAATTGAAAATTTATAAAATTAAAGAAAATATGCTAATGTATGTTTGTCTGGTCTTAAATTTTTGTAAAAAGTGTCAATATTTATGACTAGACAAACGTAGTTTAAAGCTGTAGCTTCAAATATATAAATTTTCAATGTGGTAACTCAATAAATGTAGACGTAGCGTTACAGAGAAAAAATGTCGGTAAGGTAGGGATCGGGTAAGTAATACATGCCCTTAATTGTAGTTCAAATCTTGAGGGACTTTTCTAATTACTTATAATAATAATAATAATAATAATAATAATAATAATAATAATAATAATAATAATAATATTGTTTTGTTTAGACTTACGAATGAAACTAAAGATAACCATCAAGGTAAGGAGTAGAGTGCTAGGAACGATTTTCATTTTTTCAAAAAAAATGAAAAAAAAAATCTTCAAAAACTGACTTCTGAGATTCGATAATGTAATCCTTTTAAATAGGGATTGAAAAGCAGAATAACTAATATTTACTTTCCAATATTTCTTCCGAACATAAAATTTAAAAATGTGTGTAGAATCAGTGTTATCACATGTCAGAGTGTATATATGTAATTATTTATTGTTAATGAAACCTTCAAAAGTATGAAATTTTGCAATGTTTGGAACTGATAATAGGTATATTTCAAAAATGAACTTTTTATATTCATCACGATCCAACTATAAAACTTTAATTACACTTTGAAATTTATGACTGCAGATAATCAAAACTAATAAAGTTTTGATTATTATAATATCAGTGTATTACGAAAGAAGGTCAAAAGTCTTAAATTTTTAAATAAATTTTTAATTTTCCGTGAACAAATTTTTCTTTAATCAATTTTATTACAAGAACATAAATTCTGTATTCATATAAATCCTATATGAACTTACTGACGACGGGGTGGAAGTGGGCCAAGTATCTCATAATATGAACCCTGATCTACACGTACCAATTGTGTTAAAGGATTATAGATTACATTCATCGGGTGAAGTCCCCTTGATATATAAGTGTTTCCATTTGGAAATACTATATGAGTACCAGCTGGTATATCAATTAGATTTACTGAAACTTCCCGATCCGGATGTTCTACTTCAAATCTATATATTGGAGGATTAGGTGGAGGAACAATTTTTCTTGACCCTGACTGTGAACTTAATTCTGTAAAAAGAAAATGGAAATTTAAAGCTGAAAACTACAAAAGAAATTACACAGAAAAAATCACGGAGATTATCACTCGATATAAGAATGTACACAAGATTTCAAAATCTTTTCAATCTTTTTTTGGGGATTTAAAAAGAAAACAATTTTAAAATCATATTCAAACTAAAGGTTTTAATTGTATAGTTCAAATTTTGAGGTACTTTTCTAATTTAGACTTACGAATGGAACTGAAGACAACCATAAAGGTGAGGAGTAGAGTGCCAGTAACGATCTTCATTTTTTTCAAATGTAAAAACTGACTTCTGAGTTTGTGGCAACTTTTTTGTGAGTTATATTCACTGCTTTATATAATTTTAATTAGATATGTGTTATCACATATCAGAGCATATCTGATTATTTAATTATTTATTGTTTGTGAAATCTTCAAAAGTATGACATTTCGATATATTTGGGACTAATATAAGTACATTTATTTAAAAAATAAAAATTTATGTATTAATCACGATCCTACTACCAAACTTTTATTACACTTTTATACTTATAAATTTTGTCCGTGTATTTTTTCCGTAGTTTTTAAACTACAGAGCATTAAAGTTAAAATCAAAAGTCAAAAGTCTTCAATTAATCTTGAATTTCGAAATTGAATATGTACTTATAATATTACATTTTCATCAAGGGGGGGGGGGGCAAAAAATGTACAGCCCTGGGCCTCAAGTTGCCTTAATCCGGCTCTAATTTCTTATGTGGTTTAAAGATTCTTATAGTACTTTACCTATCATTTATTGTCCCCTCGATGCAGGTTGATAACTTATCATCTAATAAGGAACCGTCATAATTTTTTTTGCAATGACTCGCGATGGACGAAATTAACAAGTATCCAGCATTGCAAAGGGCATTAACCAATGCATTAATTTTCTTCTGCTGAACGGCTCCAGTACTTCCGTTCGTCGAACATCTTCTCTTCTTCTACAACAACTTTTTCTTCTTCTTCTTCTTCTGAAATTTCTACTTCCTTCTTCTCATCATCATCGTCCTCGTCATAGTCTTCGTAGTTCGATCCTCCATTTCATCATGGCTGTGGTAGAAGACTAGCACAAGTCCTTGACCGACCCTGAACCTGAAGAGCGGCAATTCCCTCGGTCGCGATTGGCCGACGCACACGAGAGAGTCGATTGCTTCGAAGAAGTAAAATATAGTGATTACGCCAAGAGGAGAGGATAAGCCTAGGAGGAGAGAAAGAGCAAATGAAGGAGGAGAAACTTGTGCCAAGATAGCAAGTCTTGTCCTTAGGTTTCCGGAAATTTCCTCATTTTTTATTAGTGCCTTAAAGAAGTTAATGTTTTACTATTTATATACATTTAAGCCCATACGTTTGATTTATAATAAACACTTCATTTCACACAAGAGAAACATTAATATTTATTCTACCATTTGAAATTAACGAGAAGCTTGAAATCATTTCACGTGTCAATGAAGACAATAATGTCAAAGTGTAAATAACTGCAGGAATAAATATTGTAGCTATTATTATCAGAAAATATCTGTTTCTTAAAATCAATTTCTGTATCAGAAATCCAGACACCCGATAGATAAAAGTGAGATTCCTGATTCTCTTGTAATCTACCAGCCACGCCGGAAGATTCTCCGGATGCAGAAACTTCCTGGATAGATGTGAGAAGGGTCTGACTGAGAGAATTTTTATTCGATTTTCTTGCCTCTCGGCCAATTTTAAGGAATCGTTTCAGACGCCTTTACTTTCAAGCTTTTGCTCTTCCTCACTGCTTCCTAGATTATTTTAACGCATTTAAAAAGAAAATGTTATTAGTGTCACTACTGCTATAATTGCAGTGCAGTGCATTGAAAGTGCACTTAAATATTACGTAGCGGAATTCTAGCTGAGAAATATATAATTACAAAAGGATTTTTTTCAAATAAGTATAATATAAAAACAAAAGGTAGCGAGGTGCGTAGATGTAATTATACCCATATAAATTCTCAAGATTTCTCAACAAACTCAAAGCCCCTGAGAAATATTTTCGACCAATCGACAAGCTGAATTTTTATGTAACAGTGAAAAAAATACTTGATTGGCAAGGATAATCTGAGGTAGTCCATCCTCCCCTGTTTTATGGTTACAAACAGTTTTAAACAGAAAATCTTGGACTTGGTTCGAATGTAGGTCGTGGGATAAAGTTAAGGTCGGTCGGACAGCCGAAGGCCAAATAACAGCTACCACTGCAAGTGATTTTGTAATTTCCTGCAAGATCATTTCTCGATTCTGAATACCTCTAACGGTTTGAGCCCCTGGCCACTGTAAAGGCGAATCGAATCATAAAACGGTTTACGGCGCAAGTACGCGGATCATTCCTAAAATTCTTCGATTGGCGCGAGGCGTGCCAACCGCACAACAATGATAAATGAACAGCCCGTATAAAAGAAAAGGAGTCCACTGCCCTGACTTGACTCACGTCATAAGATTCGCTCGTGCCAACGATGCCACGTGCTTTTTGCGAACTTCTTGACCAATGGTATAAATGGCCTCCAGACACTCCGTGATCTGGAACCAATCGTTTTCGGATTCACTAGAAGTAACTTCCTTATTAAGAAAAAAGGAGCAGCCTTCATCAGAGAGGATGTACCTCGACTTTCGATTATACACGCTCTTCTCTCAAGGGCGTGTGGGCTTCTTCTTAGCAGAGATTAATCATTCACTATACAACATAAACTAGACACAATAGTATCACAATAACACGACTTAACAGCCGTCTTCAAATTGGCTTTTGTGCGAACCTTAATTAAGAAACTGCGTGCATTTTCTGTCACACCTTCTGCAGGTTCAGTGAACCTCATGGTTTTCAAAAATTATGTAGTTTCTATGAAATGTGCAGAAATTGACCCATTGACAATCTTTCAGAGTTTGGTTTGAGTGGATTTTGTTTCTAAAATTGTATTATTCTCTATTCTAAAAAGATGATTGAGTCGAAGTTGAAATATCGTAACGCCTATTCCGCACTCCTGATTCGTCGTGTAAGTATCGATAGTGATTTTCGACAATCGATATTTGCCGCATCGTAAATGCCGCGTGAATTGAATTTGAAATTTTGAATTTGGTTTCGTTAATAATCATTGTGTCACGACTCTAAACTCAAAATAGGTATATTGAAAATCTAGGAATTTTAAGGGAATTTTATGGAATTTTTAAAGATTTCATGGGAGGTAATGGGATTTTAAATGTTATGGTAGAATTTTAAAAAATTTTAAGAAGTTTCTAGGAATTTTTAGAATTTTTCACGACTTTGATCTGATTTCAATCGGACTTGAAGGTACTTTTATGACTTTTAAAATATGTATTTTGTGGGATTTAAATAAGGAATTTAAAACTGTATAGGGGATTTTTGTTCAGGAATTTCACAAGATTTTTAAGATTTTCAAAAAAGATTTCTAATTTATAAAAGATTTTGTAATATTTTTAAGGATTTCATGGAATTTGATGAAATCATTAATGATTTTAAGTAATTTTAAGAGTTGAGAAATTTCCACAGTTTTGTAGAAATTTTTAGAGGTTTTCACTAATTTTAACATGGATTTCAAGAGATTAATGATTTTGAAGGTTTTTATGTGCATTTTTAACGATTTTTAAGTGACTTTTACGAAATTCAAGAGATTTTAAGGATGTTAAAACGATTTTGTGGAATTGTGTGGAATTTTAGGATATTTCGTGAAATTTTAGGGGTTTCAACAGCTTTGTAAGAGTTTTATGAGGTTTTAAAGAATTTGAAATATTATTCTGAAATTTTAAGGAATTTTATGAGATTTATAATAATTTTATGTGATTTCGAGAGATTTTTCTGATATTTAAATGATTTTGTAATATTTTTAAGGATTTCATGGAATTTGATGAAATCATTAATGATTTTAAGTAATTTTAAGAGTTGAGAAATTTCCACACTTTTGTAGAAATTTGTAGAGATTTGCACTAATTTTAACATGGATTTCAAGAGATTAATGATTCTGAAGGTTTTTATGTGCATTTTTAGCGATTTTTAAGTGACTTTTACGAAATTCAAGAGATTTTAAGGATGTTAAAACGATTTTGTGGAATTGTATGGAATTTTAGGATATTTCGTGAAATTTTAGGGATTTTAACAGCTTTGTAAGAGTTTTATGAGGTTTTAAAGAATTTTAAATATTAATCTGAAATTTTAAGGGATTTTATGAGATTTCTAATAATTTCAAGTGATTTCAAGAGATTTTTCTTCTATTTAATGATTCTGTGAGAATTTTAAAGGATTTCATGAAATTTAATATGATTTCTATGTAATATTTTTACGGGATATAAAAGATATAAAGAGATTTTAAATGTTACCGTCAAATTTCAAAAAATTTTCTGGGAATTTTAAGAGATTTTTAAGTTCGTCATGGAATTTAAAAAGGTTTCTAGGATTTCCTAATATTTTTAAGGATTTCATGGAATTTGAAGATGTTTCTAATAACTTTTAATAGATTTTAAAGGATACAAAAGACATTTGAATTGTAATTGTTGAATTTAAAAGAATCTGAAAAAGTTTCTGCAAATTTTAAGAGATGTTCACGAATTTTAAGCGATTTCACAAGTTGTCAAAGGTTTCTTGGAATTTTGAAGATTTTCATGAAGTTTAACATAGATTTTAAGAGATTAGAGATTATATAAAATATAATAAATTATATAATATTTAAAAAGAAGATAAATGCGCGCGCGGAGCACGCGTTCGTTCTTGTCTATTCTAAAAAGATGATTGAGTCGAAATCGAAATATCGTTACGCCTATTCCGCACTCCTGATTCGTCGTGTAAGTATCGATAGTGATTTTCGACAATCGATACTTGCTGAATCGTAAATATTCCACACGTGAATTGAATTTGAAATTTTGAATTTGGTTTCGTTAATAATCATTTTGTCACGAGTCGAAACTCGAAATACATTGGAAATCTAGGAATGTTAACGGAATTTTATGGAATTATTAACGATTTCATGGGAGACAATGGGATTTTAAATGTTATTGTAGAATTTTAATGAATTTCAAGAAGTTTCTGGGAATTTTTAGAATCTTTCACGACTTTGATCAGATTTCAATCGGACTTCAAGGTACTTTTATGACTTTTAAAATATGTATTTTGTGGGATTTATACAAGGAAATTTAAAACTTTATAGGGAATTTTATTGAGGAATTTCAAAAGCTTTTTATGATTTTTAAAAGATTTTGTAGAATTTACAAAGGTTTCTAATAATTTACATAAAAGTATTTTAAGAGATTTTAAGGGATTTTAAATCTGAAGGCATTTCAAGAGGTTTCTAGGAATTTTTAGAGATTTTCATGAATTTGAACATGGATTTCAAGAGATTAATGATTTTATATGTTGTTATGTGCATCTTTGATGATGTTTATGTGGTTTTTACGAAATTCAAGAGATTTTTAGGATATTAAAACGGTTTTGTAGAATTGTATGAGATTTTCGAAGAATTTCAGCGATTGCTAAGGTTTTCGTGAAATTTAGGAAATTTCAAAAGGTTTTTAAGAGTTTTATTGTGTTTTAAGGAGTTTTAAATGTTATCCTGGAATTCTAAGGAATTTTCTGAGATTTCTAATAATTTTAAGTGATTTCTAGACATTTTTCTGATAGTTAAATGATTTTGTGTGAATTTTAAAGGATCTCATGGAATTTGAAGGTATTTCTAATACTTTTAATAGATTTTAAAGGATAAAAAAGGGATTTGAATTGTTATCATTGAATTTAAAAGAATCTCAAGAAGTTTCTGAAAATTTTAAGAGATTTTCACGAATTTTAAACGATTTCACAGGTTTTCAAAGGTTTCTTGGAATTTTTAGATATTTTCACGAAGTTTAACATAAATTTTAAGAAATTAGAAAAACTCAATATAATAAATTATATAATATCTAAAAAGAACGGAGTTGATTATATCTAGACTAGCTTTACTGTCCATTGTACATTTCGAAAGCCGAAAATAGACCTCCTGGGTTGTCTTCACATTTTATTTCCGTTGATTTCATCGATAGATTTCGTCAGTTACAGATTGGAATTGGCAGAAAAAACAACAAGACGTGACCATGACAAATGCACAGGGAGAATCAACTCTAATTTGTTACATCTTGTGTTGAATCTTAAATCAGATACAGTTACTGAACTTGCAATGCAAGGATTAAGAAATTCTTTTTTTCGTTCTTCAATTTTATTTAATTATACCAGATAATTACTTTATGATATCATTTAAACGAATTCACAATTTTTTGTGATGTTCTGACATTCTTAACAAATAACTTAGCGTAACGAATCGCGTAAAAGAAAATAATCATTAAGCAAGTTAAAACACAATTTTCAGGGTGGCCACCGAACCGGGAAATCGGATAAAATTCGTTTCAACAATAATATTATTATATATAGTTATACATAACATAATCTTAAGTGAGTTAATAACCATTGCAGTTTCAAAAGATAAAACTTACAGTATATAATGGAATATATCAGACCTTTAACAGTTTTAAGCACTTTCCCGCCTCATAACGTCACCTTTGTTGGAATCTTCGGCGTTCTTTACCCACTTGAGAAAATTTTAAAGGCTTTATATCATCGATAATGACTAGCACAGTGCTTAACTGTTTTTCATAATAAATCGCATTGATTAGTACTTCCCAAACGACTCATGATGCACAAGCAGATATTCCTGCTAATCACAACAACTAATAACAATAACTCGTCCTGATAGAAAGACAAGTATCTCTCTTAGCTACTGATGTAGCTATAGTAACTACTACCGTTCCACGAGACTAAGAATGAGTTACATTCCATTACTTTTCTTTTTTACGGTAGACACAAACGATTACAAAATTAAGGGGTTATTCTACTTTATAAATTGAGAAAAAATACTCGGAAATCAATAAATATACTTTTGAATCAATAAATCTCTTCCAAAAGCAGATATTTTATATTGATTCAAATGAATATACTTTAAAATGTATAATATCACTATTGTATGGATATATATATATATATATATATATATATATATATCAAAATTGATTCAAAAGTATATTTATTGATTTCCGAGTATTTTTTTCTCAGTATACGCTAAAAAAAGAGTTATTTTTCAACATTTTTTTTTTTTGAGTATACTGTTAAAAATGTTTGCAAAATTAATATACTTTTAATATACATTTTGTAAAGTCATTTGCATATACCATAAATTAAATTTAATATATTACCATATGCTTTAGAATTAATATAAAACCATATTAAAATTAATGAAAGACATATTAATGTTAATAGAAAGTATATTAATTCTAAAACATTGGTATATTAAATTCAATTTACGGTATATACAAATGACTTTACTTACAATACATTAAATTTTAATCAGTTTTTTTTAACAGTGTATGTCATGAAAGATATAAATATATATATTTTCAGGTATGATAAAACATGTCTTAAAATACGTAAAAAAATGGTTTTTTATTTATTTTATTGCATTGTTATTGTTTTAAACGCGTTTTTCTCAAAACAGCGTTTTTAAAACGGTACCAAGCAGTTTATGAAAATTATTCGACCGATCCTTATGAAATTTAAACCACATATTCTACACATATTGAACTAGGTCTGTAACCTCTAATATATTAAAATATAACATTTTTACTAATTGTTTAAATATTTTTCATAAATATTAATTATTAGACCTAGTATTTGTCACACTGAATCTAATCCATTTTGATTTTTTTTTTAAGTTAGCCGTTACCGAGATATCCCTGGTACCGTTTACCCTTTTGATTTTGAGCAGCCTACGCACGGCCATTATTTTTAATATAAACATTGAATAAAGTTAATAAAAAAAAATTTTATATGTAGTTTAAGACATATTCTATCATACCTAAAAATATTTATTTCCATATCTTTCATGATTGAAAAGTTCTGAACGTTCAAATGAACGAATTTTTGTATTGATTGTATTTGTAACTATAAAAATTTTCTAAATATTGATTCATTTACATTGAAAATAATAAAGAATTAAATAAACTTGTAATCTTGATTGTTATTTTTAGTTGGCACAATATTTCTGGATAAAATATAATTTGAAAAAATATTTCATTCATTTGAACGTTCGAAACTCTATTCACATTATCTTTCATGATATCCAAAGAAAAAAAATGTTCAAAAATAGCTCTTTTTTTTTAGCGTATAAAGTAGAATAACCCCTTAACAAAAATAAATCACTTGTATTTATTTCAGTTGAAGACAAATATACAGTGATAATAAAAAGAGATATTGTTATCAATTCATATTCATATTCGTATAATATAGAATGTTAATACTATCCTAGCTATCAGGATGCAGCCATTTTAGCTGCTTTACCGACATCATTTATGGAAAATGGATATCGGAAATTACATATTCAGATTCAGGAATTATCTTCTGTACATAAAATCGAGGTGCAAAACGTTGGCTCATAGAAAATACTATATAACTTCCTAGCTTTTATTAATTTTATTCAACATCGCCTCTTTAACAATTTAAAGCTTGGATATTGAATATTATTACGACTATAAATATCGACGATAGTTTATAAGTTATCCCTTATTATTAATAAAATTAACTGATTGAGAAATAAACGGACGTCGAAATAAATCTCGAAATGAATCTCGAAATAAATCATAGATCTTCTGAAAATCATATATTGGTAGATTCTAAAAATGTGTTATTTCAATTCTATGAAAAAACGTTCTTAACGATCGATTCATCGAGTGGAGGATGGATCAAAATGCATTCATTTAATTTCGCGAGACCACACCAGCGGCGAACAATGTACATTCCAACACCTCCATTTAAGAGACGATCGTAAAACCGCAAAATGCCACACTTTGTCCGTTACCATTGTCCCGTATGTAGAAATGTGCACGCGTACTTTGCGTGCATTACACACGCATCCACCCGCGCGGATGTCCGATTCACGCCCATACATGCAATAACACTCGGACCTTAACACATCTCGCATTGAGATAATACTTATACGCCCACTCAGAACTCGCAACGAACTCGTAAACCATACAAGCTGTAGTAAAATCCTCAGCCTCCCTCGATCAGCAAAGAAAGTCCCCGCGACCTGACGCGAATGCACTCACAAAACACGACCGGCGCGTGATCGCAAACCGCAAGGCCTCCACAATAAGACACTTAAGCTTATCCGTTTTACGTAACCACGCACTTTCACACTACAAATGCACCAAGATCTCTTCTACACATATCTCGGGATATATTTGTAGTTTGCACATATGTGTGAGTGCGTGCGCAGATTATATGCTGAGCCTGACAAGATACACACATACATTAAACGACACGTAGAAATATATACTCAAGTTAGCTTTGCAATTACTCTGGCATAGACTTAAGTCTTATATACAGCGACCATGTGGGTTTTGCGAAGAGCTTAAACACAATTGCCTATCAGAGGGTCAAAAGCTCTCTGCAACCAGAAGAAACTTTTCTTCAACTAAAGAAACTTTCTTTGAAACAAATCAACTTTGTTTGAATAAAAAAAAATCTTCTATCTTAAGGGCATGTATTACTTACCCGATCCCTACCTTGCCGACATTTTTTTCTCTGTAACGCTACGTCTATATTTATTGAGATACCAAATAAAATAATAATAATATTATTAATAATATTGATAATTAATATTAGGAGAAATTTAAAAACCTGTAATATCCTTGATGATACATTCAAAAATCTCAGATATTATAAAATTATATATCTAGAATATTACTGCTATAAGTTAGGATCATAGTTACAAGGATTTATTTATTATTATTTAATATTAATAATATTAAGGTACATTTGTCTGGTCCTAAATATTGACATTTTTAAAAAAATAATTTTTTCAAAACATTTTTTTATTTTTACAAAAAGTTAAGACCAGACAAACATACATTAGTATATTTTCTTTAATTTTATAAATTTTCAATTTGATATCTTTATAAATGTAGACATAGCGTTACAGAGAAAAAAATGTCGGTAAGGTAGGGATCGGGTAAGTAATACATGCCCTTAACTACACGGAGAAAAATGGAAGTTAGCGGTTTAGGAACCTTTACACAAATTCCGTAAACAAATATTTTATTATTAAAAATACAGTAATCATTCCTAAACTGTTTAGGAATGATTAATGTATTTTTGGACTCTGTCTTATAATAAAAGTTTTGTTTACTGAATTTGTGTAAAGGTTACTAAACCGCTAACTTCCATTTTTCTCCGTGTAGGGTCGTCTTTATGTTTCGATTTTTGATTCTTCTTGGTGTCACCCCCCTATTTTGTTATAATGACCAAAAAAATTATCTCCACCAAATTTGAGCGAAATCGGTTAATATTAACATTTGCCTCAAAGCACTCAAATTTTCTTATGCAATTAACATGGGGAAAATACCGTCCAACTTCAAATGCAGGTATTTTTTATATTTCACCGGATTCCTTAGGCTCTGTGCAATTTAACATACATGGAGAAAACTGGATATTAAGGGCATGTATTACTTACCCGATCCCTACCTTACCGACATTTTTTCTCTGTAACGCTATGTCTACATTTATAAAGATATCAAATCGAAATATATAAAATTAAAGAAAATATGCTAATGTACGTTTGTCTGGTCTTAACTTTCTGTAAAAATAAAAAAAAATTTTTTGAAAAAATTATTTTTTTAAAAATGTCAATATTTAGGACCAGACAAACGTACCTTAAGGTTTTAGCTTCAAATATAGAAATTTTCAATGTGATATCTCAATAAATGTAGACGTAGGGTTACAGAGAAAAAATGTTGGTAAGGTAGGGATCGGATAAGTAATACACGCCCTTAATAGTTAATATCTATTTCTCTCCGTGTAACCTACAGATCATAATTGCACGGAGTCAAAGGATTCCAAAAAAATACCTGCATTTGAAGTTAGACGGTACTTTTCCCCATGTTAATTGCATGAGAAACTTTTAGTGCTTTCAGGCACATGTTAATATTAACCGATTTCGCTAAAATTTCGTGGAGATCATTTGTTTGGTCATTATAACAAAATAGGGGGGTGAGACCAAGAAGAATCGAAAAAAAACACCCAGAGTAAATAAGGACCACCTTAATCTTAACCCTTGGCTGCCACACTTTTCTGGTAAAACATGGCTGCCACACAGGCGTAAATTGCACCCCAGTGAAAAAAATGCTATTATGAAGAAACTATTGAATATCTTCAGCTAAAAATTATTTTGTTAGTAACTAAGGGTTAAAAAAGTGATGTTACAAATATATCGAACACACTGTTGTAGAAAACCTAGATAATTGGTTTTTGTTTACAAAATAATTGTAGTCGAAAAGATTATATTAAGACAGAGAATATGGATTTTATCAAATTTATTGAAATTTCAGAGGAATTTTAGTAGTTATTGTAAAATAATATGAGATGTGGATTTTTACATATTTAAAAGTATTTATCGAGACGATTTCAGGGGATTTTAAATAATTGTAAAGGATTGAAGGATATTTTGTTTAATTTTAAGTCATTCTAGAATCTTTAAAAGTGATTTCAAAGTATTTCATAAAATTTCATTGGATTTTCAGATGTTAAAGGGATTTAATAAATTTTCATTAAATTTTGAATAATATTAAGAAATTTCAAGAAATCTAACGATATTTTATGAGATATTAAGTAATTTTCAGGACTTTTGAGCGATTCAAGGAATTTTACAAAATTTCATTAAACTGCAATTTTAAGAGATATCTTGAAATTTTGAATAATTTGAAGGAATTAAAAAGGATTTTATAAAAATATTGAGATTCCTAAAATTAGATCATGAATTGCAAGTTTTCACATTGTCTTGACAATCTCGAGAATCTTGACGTGTGTCAACATGTGGAAACCTAAGATCAACATTTAGGCATAACAAATCATTTCATATCATATCTAATTTTCGTATAATCATTGTTACGGATAAAGTATTCAGTAATGTAAAAATATTTGTGAAGTTGCATCAACTTTTGTGCTTAATGAGTTGAGGAAAAATATCGCACTCATTCTTATCTTTCAAAATCTTACTCCAATTCATTACTAGATGTGATAAATCATTTCAACATGACTAATTTTCGTGCAGTCATTTTATGTATAAATTATCTACGAAATAAATACGTCTCTCACGAAGAGTGAAACATAAAAAATTTTAGACATAGGGTACGAGGTAATGAATTTGTGGTTTTCTTAAATTTAATATTGTGTTATCTTGGTTAGTATATAAAGCAGTGAATATATTTCGATTTATCATAGTCACAAAAACTCGGAAGTCAGTTTTCAAATTTCGATAGAAATGAAGGTTTTTATTGCCACCCTACTCCTCACCTTTATGGTTGTCTTCAGTTCCATTCGTAAGTCGAATACAAGATAATATAATTATTGTAATTGGAAAAATCCCTCGAAATTTGGACTATCGATTAAGTGATTTAGTTTGAATGTGATTTTAAAATTGGTTCACTCAATGGTTACTTTAACCAGAAAAATAGTCATGGATTTTACCACAATTCTAGTTAACTAAGCGTTTTTTTTATTTTCTTTTCTAAACCTCCATAAATATCTAAAATATTTCGAAATCTGGAAAATCATTCAAAATTCGAGTGATCAACTCCACAATTTATTCAGTGTAATTTTTTTGTAACTCTTTTTCAAATTTCCTCTTTCTTTTTATAGAATTAACGTCGCAGCGATCTCCGCCGTCAAATCAACCAGTTCGTCCAGAACAATCTAGTTCACAGAACAATTTACCACCTGCAGCTGGTACTCCAAACAATTTACCAGCTGGTACTCCTGTATTATTACCAAATGGAAGACGTTATATATCAAATGGACTTGGACGGATTATTTTACACTATAATCCTTATACTCGAGTTGCAAATATCACCCAGGGTCCACATAATTACATAATTGACCAAAATTCCAAATAAGTTCAATAGAATTTACATATAGCATTGTATAAATTATGTATAAATTATGTATAAATTATCTAAAAAAGCATTATAAAATTTCTGATATCTCACGAGCATGCGCCTGCTATAAATAAATAGGTTTCTCATAAAGAGTGACACATAAAAAATTTTATATGTGCATGAAGAAAGAGGTAATAATTTTATCTACGAAGTAATAAAGTTGTTGTTTTCTTAAATTTAATGTTGTGTTATCGAATCTTGGTTAGTATATAAAGCAGTGAATATATTTCGGTTTATCAGTCATAAAAATTCAGAAGTCAGTTTTTAAATTTCCGTAAAAATGAAGGTTGTTATTGCCACCTTACTCCTCACCTTTATGGTCTTCAGTTCCATTCGTAAGTCAATATATACAATATAATAGTTAGTCCAAATTTCGCTTTACTTTGAATGTGATTTTAAAATATTTTTTTCATCACAATTCTAGTTAACTAGGCGTTTTTTTCAGTGTTCTTTTTTAAATCTCCAAAAATATCTAAAATCTTTCGAAATCTGGAAAACAATTCAAAATTCGAGTGATCATCTCAGCAATTTTTTTGTGATTTTCTTTTTCAAATTTACCACTTTCTTTTTACAGAATTAACTTCGCAGCAGTCAAATGCTCCAAATCATCCAGTACCAGCTGGTACACTGCCAAATTCACCAGCTGGTACTATTATAAAATTGCGATATGGACAACAGTACAAATCAAATGGACTTGGAATAATTAATTTATCCTATAATCCACATACTCGAGTTGCATATGTCATGCAGGGTGACCATTCTTACGTAATTGGCGCGCCATAATTACAAATAAGTTCATATATAATTTACATATATGTATAAAAAATATATGAATCTCTATATCGAAAATTAAAAATAAATAAATAAAAGTGTGTTAACTTTTATTAAAAAAATAAAATAAAACAACCCCCGACAGATGGAGGCTCAAGCTCAGAATTGCTTGTTGAGCTGTGATCAGATGCAAGTGATTTGGTAATAAATTATTAGGTAATTATTACTAAAAGAGAAAAAAAAATATTTCCTCATTGAGTCTCGAAAATCTCGCATACAAACTAATAGCTAAACAAATTTCAGGAAAAACTTCGCAATACCCTAAAATTCGTTAAGATTTCTTAAAACTCCCAAAAACCTCTTGAAATACCTTAAAAATTCAGAAAAACGA
Organism: Synergus japonicus; assembly: GCA_900474275.1. Classification (NCBI taxonomy): domain Eukaryota; kingdom Metazoa; phylum Arthropoda; class Insecta; order Hymenoptera; family Cynipidae; genus Synergus; species Synergus japonicus. Next base: position 42,481 of record UCOH01011289.1, read on the forward strand.
TTAAAATCATTAATTTCTTGAAATCCAAGTTAAAATTTGCCAAAAATTTCCATCAAATTTCATGAAATCATTAAAAATTTTACTGCAACCTTCAAGATCCTTTTAAATTCTAGAAATTATTTTTAAAATCATATATGTATAGAAATTCTTTTGAAATCCCTCAATAAAATTATGTGACAAACTTTAATTAAAATCTATTAAATCTCTCAAAATATTTTAAAACTCATAAAAATCACTTGAAATCTTTTTAAATTCGTCAAAACCTCTTAATATTCCCATTAGAAACTTTTTGAAATTCTTTAAATTCTATGATAACATTTAAAGCCTCTTTACTTCCTTTAAAATCCATTAACCCATTAACGTCCAGTTAACAATTTGTACATTTCTCTTCCCGCGCTCACAACTATTGCATTTCGAGCAAAAAAAATCTAAAAAAATGTATACTTATAGTTGGAAGCGTCTTCTTTCCGGTGGTATCACTCAAATTATCGAGAAAAAATTTTTTTTGTTCGAAAAATACCGTTTGAAACAAAAAAAACATGATTTTCGAAGGAATTTTTTTTTTAATCGAGCTTTCAAAGATTTACACAGGGTTGGAATCATCTTGGAACCGGTCTAGATCGTCTACGCGATGTCTGAATTTAAAGAATATGAGGTTGTGAAGTCATTTTTAACAATTAGAAACTTCAAAATGGCGCCCGAATTGCAAAATTTTTTCCAGAAAATTCATAGATTTTTTTCTCAGAAACGAAGCCCTTTCCTGAAAAATTAAAAAGAACAAAAAGTGCTTAGAATTGGCCAAAGAATACACCTGAATTTTTTCAAAACAATTCAAGTGATTTTTTCGTTTTGCAAATTGCCAATTTTTTATAAATTAAAAAATCGCTCGAATCGTTTTGGAAAAATTCAGGTGTATTCATTGGTCAATTCTAAGCACCTTTTGTTCTTTTTAATTTTTTATGAAAGGGCTTCGTTTCTGAGAAAAAAATCCATGAATTTTCTGGAAAAAATTTTGTAATTCGTGCGCCATTTTGAAGTTTCTAATTGTTCAAAGTGACTTTACATCCTGATATTCTTTAAATTCAGACATCGCGTCCACGATCTAGACCGGTTCCAAGATGATTCCAACCCTGTAAATCTTTGAAAACTGGATTTAAAAAAAAATTCCTTCGAAAATCATGTTTTTTTTGTTTCAAACGGTATTTTTCGAACAAAAAAAATTTTTTTTCGATAATTTGAGTAATACCACCGGAAAGAGCATACTTCAAATTATAGGTATACATTTTTTTAGATTTTTTTTGGTCGAAATGCAATAGCTGTGAGCGCGGGAAGAGAGGTGTACAAAATGTGTCCGGCTGGACGTTAATGGGTTAAAATTATTAGAAATCTCGTTACACTCCATGAAATCCTGAAAATTCTATAAAATCTTTTGAAAATCCCATAAAATTATTAAAATCTCTTGACTTCTTTTAAAATTCCAGGAAATTTTATTGTAACATTTACAATTCCTTAAAGGTCCCTTAAAATTCTTTGAAATCTTTTGAAATATATACCTTAAAATTCGTTGAAATCTCTTAAAGTTCTTAGAAAATCCTCTAGATATTCCTCAAAATTTCGAAATATTTAAAATCCCTTAAAATCCCATAGCTTCAAAAATTCTCTTGAAATTCCATGAATTCCATTAAAATTCCGCGAAATATCCTAAAGTACCTTAAAATTCTACGAAATATTTTTTAAAATCCTAAATATCTTTAGAACTTCGTTAAAATCACTTGAAAATGGTCAAAATCCATTAAAATTCCTAGAAATCTCTTGAAATACCTTTTTAAAAAAAAATGATTAAATGTAAGAAATGAAATAAATAATCATGCGCGTAGCGCGCGTGTTGGTTTGTTAAATGTAAAAAAATCGTCAGACTGTAGACGTTTGAAACTACAACCCAAATGATTCCATATGAAAGAAATTTAAACTATCTTTAAGGGCATGTGATACTTTACCATAAGAGCAAATTAGTTATACCAATTATACATTCATAATAATAAATATAATAGATATAATATAATATAATAAATAATAAATCATATAGACGTAGGTTTATTGACTCTTATTATCTAAAAATATTTATTATTATTAATGTATAATTGGTATAACTAATTTGCTCTTATGGTAAAGTATCACATGCCCTTAAATTACTTCAGAGTTTTAATATGTGAATAGAGTTTCGAACGTTCAAATGAACGAAATATTTTTTTCAAATTATATTTTATCCAGAAATATTGTGCCAACTAAAAATAACAATCAGGATTACAAGTTTATTTAATTCTTTATTATTTTCAATGTAAATAAATCAATATTTAAAAACTTTTTATAGTTACAAATACAATCAATACAAAAATTCGTTCATTTGAACGTTCAGAACTTTTCAATCATGTTTTAATTTGACACTCAAGGAACTGATTAAGATGGCGAATGAGGGAAATGATAAGGTTTAAAATTTATGGATGGTCAATTGGCCAACCAATGAGGTTCAGTTTCAGTTAGACACTTAAGAGACCATCATTCATATTGTTTTCGGATATCCGCAGTTGTTTCTCTTCATGGTTGGCACTCTCATTGAGAGTGCACAGTTCCTTGTCATCGTAAATGACAACTGCCACGTGCGGTATTGAAATACAGCTCGATCACTCTAAGAAAACACGGCATTTACACCTTTCTGAGAGCTACTGTGAATACCATTCTGGGCGGAACCGATATTCGCGGAACCGAAAGTCCGTTATGGCCTCCATGTCTGGCTGGTCGTAAAGTGAGAAAAAGAATTTGTGTACAACATTACCGTCGCGCCGGTTGGCGTACGCACCATATGCTAAATAATTATCCTACTAGTACTCTGGCACATTCTTTAGTTCAAAGTCAGCATATGTTGTGTAAGTGTCGTGCGTCATTCACCGTTTTAGGGCCTCGATAGTATGTAGTTTTAGTTCAGGACAGTCGCTGATCTAAAAAGCAGTATTATGTTGTTAGCAAAAACTGCTTTACTCATTACGAAATTCAGGGTGAGAACACACCGTTTCTCACGGAATTCTGCTTAATTTCTCGTTTATGCAAATTTTGGAAGAGGAATTACGAAGATGATCTTGGCACTGAATCTTTAAATTTGAGCTAGATCAACGAGAAATGATCAGGAAATCAACTGCTAGGCATAAAAAAAATCTTCAAACTTCGAACCTAAAATTTAATTCATTTAAAAGGTTCCATTTAATTTCCAAATAATATCGAAAATGTTCCATCCAAGTCCTAAAATATTTTCAATGATTTTATTTGCGCTCAGGGGTTGATGAAATTATTCGGTTTATATATAAGTTTTTATTTTAGTATTTATATATAAATACTTTGGGCTTCTAGGTATAATCTTGGACTATTAACTATGGGACAGCAATCTAGATTATTAAAACCATAATCTCTAGATGTTAAAAGAGAAGATATTATCAGATAATATCTTAAATTATAAACTGAATCGAATATCAATTTTAACATTTATAATCCAAGATGTTAAAATTTATAATGCAAGGTATTAAAATTTGTACCAACACTAAGATTTTAATCTACATTTTACACAATCTAAAGCAAAAAATATCACTTACCACAATTCTGATAATAATAATTATAATATTTACTTCTCCTAAAATCGGACCCATGCCCGCCATGACACTTTACGGGCGTTTATTATCTTCAGATGTTACGAATTAATTGCGGAAGATTATAAAAATCTAACATCTAAAGATTATGTTCAGTAATATCCTTATATATTAGATAAAACTTATAGATCATATACATTAACATATTTTATGTTACCGGATACTATACCCTAGTTTTAACATCTAAGTTTTATGATCCATTTTTCTCAGTGTGGAACCTTGCTAAAAAGTAAGGTCGAAAAAATAATTTCTCGTTGTAAGAAGACGTCAGGAAAATTGAGCAAAATTGAGCAAAATTGAGCGCATTTGTCTCGAGCAAACAAAGCACTGAACTGTATACTTAGTTGCATGCAGATCTTTTATAATGCCATATAAATGAGTTGTAAAGAATGCTTCCAATGCGAAAAGAAGAAATTCTCGCCTCGGGAAGGAAAGTGACACAGGTAATCCAAGTATTAAAATGTCGGTTTAAACCTAATGAAATTCTCTCGGAAATTCTCTCCCGGCTGAGCAAATAATCCGATAAGTATAATGCTGAAGAGTTAAGAGCGCCGAGGGGCAGTTGTGAGCAAAAGGCTGAAAATAACACGTCCCTTCCTAGCAACGCACATCAATCTCTCGTGTCTGCTATTTCTTTCTAAAGATACTTTTGCAAGCGCGATATATCGCATTGCTCAGGCCTCCAAGGAGGCAATGGAGATTTGGCGAGAGTTCTATCTATGAAACTAGCAACATCAAGGAGTGAGCTGTAAGCACTGAGGACTAGGCAGTCATAAGACAAGGTCTGTTGAATCAACCTCGGAGAGCATGCAAGCGAAGGTAGCAAAAAGAAGAAGAGGAAAGCGAAATAATAATAAGAAAACACGACGTGGATAAGCAAGACAGAAAAAGACGGGTCCTGTAATGACTGCGCGCGAGACGCAGACCCGTTGAATAATCATCAAAGTCGACGATGATGGCCGCTCAAGGTCAGCGGCGAAGCACAGGTTTCGTACCTAAGCACGACTTCTTCTTCGCGTTCCCCGCCCCTGTCATCATTGACGTCGTGATGCTCTCCACCCCTTTTATATTGTCTCTTATCTTGAGTTTGACGGGATTGTTTTCAATATAAACAACCACGAGAATGTTGATAAATATTTACTGTTGACTCATACCGACAACTAAGCAGCTGGGATACAAGTGACCTTGGCGTCCTTCAGGGAGAAAAATGAATATCTGAACGCACACGCGAAGCAGCTGTAATTCGATTTGCGTCATTAAAGCAGAAGTCAGTTGTAATAATATGAAAAACAAAACCAATTTCGTCTCATTTGATATACGAATGTAAAAAAAAACTTCATACATTATAATTAACTCTCAGCATTAAATCCGACAGGATTATTTTACCATTTTTTCCTCTCATTCTGTGGAGATGGGAAAATTCAGCTAATTTAAAATACAAATTTAAAAATCTTTTAAAGTTCTAGTAGTATAAACTTTATATCTTTTTTCTATCTTTAATGAATTTTTGTTATTTCTAGTTTATTTTCGTAGGATTAGTGGTAGTGAGACTAAAACACGAGAACTGAAGAGGATTAGTGCACTTGGCTGCATTTATCTTACATCACGTCACGTTCCACTTGCAGAAAAAATCTTCCATGAAATCTACT
>UCOH01011292.1:0-18159 GCA_900474275.1 Synergus japonicus
CTGATGTGGTTGTAGTGCGACACGACACGCCCATCAGAGATACGTCACAACGAGAACCGAATCTTCAATTCGATTCTCCCGTCTAAATGGTGATATGAAGTAAATTTATTTTTATTTAATTATTGGTCGTCACTCTAATTTGTTCATGAAAATTTATAACAAACTACGTTCTCGAGTTGTATTATGAACTAACTCGCATCAGACCACGATTACGTAATGAATATTAATGTAAGCCTACTGCAAATTTTGATCTTCGGTTATATGATCCATCAACTATCGATTCTCAAATGTTTATTGTTTATTTAGCGAATTAAATTGTTTCTCAAATGAAGATTATTGTCTCTAATCATTTTTCCGGAATATTACTCGTGACCTTGAGACACTACCTGAGCTAGTAACTGTTTATTTGTAGGGTTTTCAGGATTTTTGGAATTCATCGTTATTTATCTAATATAAATAACTGGCGCGTAATAAATTTGAGTTCCGCAATTAAAAGAATAGGATTGTCGAGACGTAGTTCCGTGCCTGGTTTTCGAAGTGCACGTTACAATATATATCTCCTTCTATCCATCAGCCTATCACTGTGTCCTGTAAAATCTATCTCTTCCTATCTCAATCTATCCCTATTTCTGGTAATATTTATCTCTTTCAATCCATCAGAAACAAATAGGAGTAAATGTCAATTGACTAGGAGATAGAAAGAGATGGATGAGGATAGGCGGGATCCTTGAAGGTATAGAAAAGCGGTAATTTAAACATAGAAAGGTATAGACAGAATAGGATAGAGATAGGCAAGAATAAACAAGTGGGGATTGAAATTGGTATGGAGATAAATTTTGATTGATTGTACCAAATTGAGATTGGTATGGAGATAGAAAAGGATAAATAAGTATATAAGAGATAGAGAAGTGGGAATTGTAAGAGATAGAAGAGAAGTGAAACTGACAAGGATGTATTATAGAAAGGTATAAACAATAATAGATGAGAAATAGGAAGAAATAGAGAAGTGGAAATTGAAAAACATAGGAATGAATTGAAATTGATAAGCAGATAGAAAGGGATAGATAAGAATAGGCGAGAGATAGAGATGATTAAGCAATCTTTATCTCTTTCTATCTTAGAGGTAAAGAGAAACACAAAGCGATAGAATTTCTATCTCTTTAATTTCAGCAGGGAAACGAACTGCATCATGAATAAAGAACGAGCAATAGAAATAAAACCAATTAGTTGAAACTAGTTATTATTATTATTATTATTATTATTATTATTATTATTATTATTATTATTGACATATGATACATTTTTTTCGTACATTTATGCAGATTGATGCTCTAACAGGAGAAACATGTACCTGCAAAAAGTTGACCGATATGAGCATTCGATGTGCAATATGGCTAAAAAAAGAAGGCCTAGGTTCAGGTGACATCATTTCAATTTGTACAAATAATAACATTGTATCAAGGGCAGCAGTGTGTGCAATTTTTTATGTCGGAGGAAACTTAAACCCTTGGTACTATGATTGGTCACCTAGTAAGTATTGCATTCCCTAATTTAATGATAAACTGTTTTAATCTAATCATTTTTCAAACAGGAGAAACTCTATAGCAGTGACAACCACAGAAATAGTAAAATGTTACAAGTACTAATTTGCATAGTTGCCACAAGCACGATTTTAATTCAGAGAACCGTATGCGGTTGCGGAAATTATTAGGAAATAGTTAGAAATAGGCAACTATTATTAAATAGTTGCCACATAGCTGCAGTTGTAGACACATAATAGTTGTACTTGTGGAAACCACAAATTGTAGTTGTTACATATATTTGACTATTTTTGTGGTTAATTGTTAAAACCATAGCAGTTATTTCCATGCAATCCATAAAGATAAACATATATAAATAAAAAAATAAAACTATTACAGCTACAGCGAGATATTTTGTTAATCTCACAAAACCAAAAGTTATTTTTGCTGACGAGCATGCAGGTATAATGCTTAAAGACATACTCTCTGAAGAGAATATTAAATCAAAAATAATAATTTTTGGAAAAGTCGCTGGTTTAAAGTCCTTCGACGATATTATCAGAGAACAGAGTGCAGATGAAGTAGACAAATTTCAAGTCACTAAGGTAAACCCAGATGATGATGCTGTAATGTTATTTTCATCAGGGAGCACTGGTTTGCCAAAAGCAGTTCAACACTCGTATCGTGGAGTATATTACAATTTGTATAGATTGAGTAGTAAACATCCAGATACAGAAAAAATGATTACATTATTTACTTCAACTCTTTACTGGATATCCGGAATATTATCTACTTTGCGGAGTTTACTGTCCGTGACTCCTGTCATTATCACGAGCAGTGTAATAACACCGGAAGAACTTTGTAAAACTGTAGAAAAGTTCAAGGTACTTGTAAATTAACTTTTTTCATTAAATAATGTCTTCATTTTCAATCTTTCATTAAATATTGACTATGCATTGTATTTATTTTACTAATATAACGATTTTCTGTTCAGGTGCAGTGGATGTTTCTGGGAACAGGAATTACAAATGAACTTTTCTTATTAGATACATTGAGTAAATTTGATTTATCTTCTATAAAATGTATCTTAACTGGTGGTTCAAAAGTAAGACCGGAAGTTATGAAAAAAATTGGCAGCACATTAAAGAATGGTGAAATAATACAAGGATATGGTAAATTTAACTTCCAAAAGTAACTTTATTAAAATTTATAATACGCTTGTAGCATAATATGCATTAAATAGTTAAATATCAAGAAAACTAATAATAATATCCCAGAATGGATGAGACTTGAAATGTTTTTAAATTTAGAGGAAAGGAGATTATGTTTAAAATAAATAAGTATAGGAAACGGATTGGGTTGAAAGTAAATGGTTTATTCATAAAACAAAGTTAAGAAAGTTTGCAAGGTGGTTTTAGTTTAAAAGGTAAATTCTAAATAGCAAAGGGAAGTTAGGGGTTAAGCAGTGTTCGTGCTTTGGCGCGGATCTTTACAGATTCGGCTGGGCGTAGTGGGACTTCCCCTTCCTATGGTCAGTAGGGATTGTAGGGGCAATCCCCTACTCGTAGGAAAAAGTGGTGGATCTATCGGAGAGTTGCCGAAATCGGAGCAATAATTTGTCCCTATATAATATGTATCTATATATTATAGGTCTCACAGAATTAGGTGGAATTGCTATCATGCAAGAGAGAGGTCAAAATCATAACAATCATCTCGATTCCTGCGGTAAAGTAACATTCGACGTAGATTTGAAAATAATAGATGTCAACACAAAAGAAATTCTAGGACCTAATCAGAAGGGTGAGATAGTTCTCAAACAGAATTATATGATGAAATATTATTATCAAAATCCAAAGGCTACTAGAGAAACAATTGACAATGAAGGTAATTTTTTATAAATCCTAATAATTTTATTTTATTATGAGCAAAGCGACACGCACGCATTTTAAGGGAATTTTACGATTTTCAAGTGATTTTTACGAAATTCAAAAGACTTTTTAAGGATTTTAAAAATGATTATAGGAATTTTAAGAAATTTCGATAATTTTCAAATTTTTTTTACGAAATTCAAAGGAATTGTCGGATATTAAACATATTTCGTGGAAGTTAGAAAGGATTTCAGGATATTTCGTGAAATTTGAGAGATTTCAAAGGGTTTTTTAAGAGTTTTAAGGGGTTTTAAGGAATTTTTTATGTTTTCTTGAAATTTCGCGGAATTTTATGGAATTTTAGGAGGTTTCTAATAATTTTAAGTAATTTCGAGATATTTTTCTTATCTTTAAAATGTTTTATTTAAAAAGATTTCAGGGCATTTGATGAGATTTCTAAATTATAATAGATTTCAGAAAATTTGAAAGGATTTCCCGCTTCCTACCTTACCGATATTTTATACTCTGCAACGCTACGTCTACATTTATAAAGGTATAAAATTGAAAATTTCTAAAATTGAAGGTAAAGCATTAAGGTACGTTTATCTGATCCTAAATATTGACATTTATAAAAAAAAGTTTTTTTGGAAAAAATTTAAGATCAGATAAACGTACCTTAGCATATTTTCCTTAATTTTAGAAATTCTGAATTTGATATCTCAATCAATGTAGAGTAGCGTTGCAAAGAAGAAAATGTCGTTAAGATAGGGATCGTGTAAATCTTACATGGCTTCAAGGTATGTCGAAAGTTTTCGTGAAATAAAGAACGTGGGCAAACAAATACGCGTGCGATTATACTGTTTTTTTCCTAAAAAAAAACTTCAAGTCATTCAAAAGCCAATCAAGTTTACAACAATTTATGTGAGATTTTCGAAATATTTCTTTCCACCACTGTTTTAAGGGGTTATTCTACTTTATACGCTAAAAAAAGAGCTATTTTTCAATATTTTTTTTGAGTATGTTATGAAAGATATGGATATAAATATTTTTAGGTATGATAAAACATGTCTTAAAATACTTTAAAAAAATTGTTTTTTAATTACTTTATTGCATTGTTATTGTTTTAAACGCGTTTTTCTCAAAACAGCGTTTTTAAAACGGTACCAAGGATTTTATGAAAACTATTCGACCGATCCTTATGAAATTTAAACCACACATTCTACAAATATTAAGCCAGGTCTGTAACCTCTAATATATTAAAATATAACAATTTTACTACTTGTTTAAATAAAAAAACAAAAAAAATGAATTTTTTTTTCATTTTTTCGATTTTTGTCCTCCATTTTGTTATTTTTTTCAAAAATATTAATTATTAGAGGTTACAGACCTAGTATTTGTCATAGTGAATCTTATCCATGTTGATTTTTTTTTAAGCTAGCCGTTACCGAGATTTCCTTGGTACCGTTTACCCTTTTCATTTTTAGAAGCTTACGCACGGACATTATTTTTAATATAAACATGGAATAAAGTTAATATTTTTAATTGTAAATATAAACATTCTTTCAACTATTTAAACAAGAAAATATAGATTTTTTTAAACATTAATTTAGAAAAAAATATATACATATTTAAAGATTGACTCATAAGGAGCAGTAGTCGAACGCGTTTTTGCTCCTGGGAGCAGTTGTCAAACAGGCAAGGACCCAGTAGTCGAACAGTGCAATCCGAATTAAATAGAGGTTAGGGATGATAAGTTATTTACTTATCATATTTTAAAGTTAGAATTTGAACCAACAATTTCTAAAAAAAATCAATGAAAACCTATGCGTAAATCTCATTATACATAATTTAAAAATGGTATTAGATAAATGTAATGTTTAGTTGTGCGCATGTACGCTTGCGCGCTTGCGAGCGTCGCGACGTTTGCACCTATTTGTTTTTAAATTACTACAAAATGGAATGGAATGCAAACGAAAGCTAATTTACTTAAGGTTCTATCGACCTTCAGGAGCACATTCTCATCAGGGCAGTCGCGCTTCGCGCTCGATATTTCATTTAAACCTCGCGCTTCGCACTCGGACAAAACGTGGACATTTGATGAAAACTGGGGTGGGGGGGAGTCAAATTTCACACAAATCTAATACATTCTCTCTGGTGAGAATGTAACAATAAAAACTTTTTCTCACCTTCTTTTTCTTAACCATATTATAATTGCACTTCCATTTAAACCATTGGAAATTTAAAAAAAAGACGAGATTGATGATGAAAATCAAAATACAATAACCTGTCTTTCTTAGCTAGACACAAGGAACGAGGCAAAAACAAGTAATTTCTCGAATTGCCACAAACTTTTACTTTTTTCTAACCGATGGTACCACTTTTTTTTACATTTTAAATAATAACTTAAAATATTAAAGTATTTTACAAAATTTTTTGCGAAAACGATAAAAATGTATATCATTTTTTAAAATTAAATACACTCATCTCTCCATCGAGGGCACTTTTCACGCTTGGCTGATTCTACGTCCGTCCGTCCCCCCATGAGCGTTCTTCGACAGACTACACTGAAGTGCCGGCGCTCGAAGTGACCTTGAAATCAGCGCCGTACTGCGTAGCCTGCGTAGTATAGGAATTAGCGAATCTTAAAGTCTACATACACCGATCAGAGTGCTCGCTCGAGCTATTTTAATCCCATCCGATAGAGGGCACTCGACCACCAAGCGTGTAGGGTCTTAGCGTTTCGCAGGGTCTTAGCGCCCCGACCGAACTCTTTTATTGAGCGAGAGACTAGCGAGTTTCCTTTCTAGGTTTTACGAGTATTATGGCGAAATGAGCAAGAGGGAATGCTCTCTCGAATGGCGATTCTTGAGTAGCCATGTTTGGAAGAGTATTTGCGGAAGTACGTGCAATGTACTATTCTTTAATAAAGTGATCTTTAATTGTTCAATCTTTAACCACGTGCTATTACTATTGATTAATGTGGAGTAGGCCACTAGACAAGTATAATTATTGATTTATACCTGAACAAAACCTACAAGCGATGCCCTCGATCAGGAGATGAGTGTAACTCTGAAAGAGTTCAACTATCGGGTACTGTTCGAGTATCGGGTCCACTACCTTATTCTATCATACCTAAAAATAGATATTTCCATGTGTTTCATGATATACTCAAAAAAATGTTCAAAAAGAGCTCTTTTTTAGCGTTTAAAGTAGAATAACCCCTTAAGATAGGAGGATTATAAGCAGTTTCGGTTTAAGGGGATATTCTAGTCTAGAAGTACAAATATTGGGTGTTTTTTGAAATTCAATAAAAAAAAACTAAAAATATTTTTACTATAAACTTTTTTTACAGGTAATTTATTAATATTCCAACAATATGTCAAAAATTGAGAAAAAGAATTCGAAAATTGAACAAGTTACAGGCTGATGAAGTGATGGGTGTGGAAAAAGGGGTGCGTCCGTATTGACACGATTCCAACCCTTCTGGTGGTCGGAAAAAAAGATTCTTAATTAGTAAGAATGTCGCTATCGTCTAAACTAGGAAAAAAATCATTTTTTTCACAAAATGGCGACTGTTTGAAAAAAACGTGATTTTTTGCCCTTTTTTCAAGATTAAAATTTTTTTTAAAATAGTAAAAAATAAAATTTTTATGTAATCCTGGTTCGGACGATAAAGGGATATATAAAGAAGGTCCACGCCAAATTTCAAGTTGATCGGTTAATTAGAACTTGAGAAATCATGTCAAACGTGTTGAAAAATGTAGTTTCGAGATAAAAGTGTTTAAAGATTTGAGGAAAGTTGCAGTCAGTTTTCACTCACATTTCGTTAATCGGCGATTCCTGCTCCATACATTGGAAACAATGTATGGAACAACTGAGAACAAGCTCATACAATGTATGAGCATACAATGTATGAAACAACTGCAAACAAGCTCATACGCGGCAGAACCGGCTCACTCGCTATGTCACTAAAATGGCTATAATTCTGTCAATAGGCGAAATTATAAAAAATCCTTCTGAGGATATATTCTTGGAAGTCTAATCTTTGAAAATATGCAAAAAATATATTTTTTTACAATTCTAAACTAGAATACCCCTTTAAAACATATCTTTTCAATGGACGTAGGTTGGCTTCATACTGGAGACTTGGGATATTATGATGAGGAGGGTAATATTTATATCGGTGACAGACAAAAAGAGTTGATAAAGTACCGAGGCCATCATATTTCTCCAGGAGAAATCGAAAATATCCTTCTCAAACATCCAGAAATATTGAATGCTGCTGTAGTGGCCACTCCTCACCCAGTGGATGATGAACATCCAGTTGCTTTTGTTGTTAAAATGGAAAATTCACAGGTAATTCATTTTTATTTATTCTGCTATTTTACAAAAAAAAAAACAATGAAATTAGAAACTTATTAACAATCGTACCTATAAAATTTGAAACTACAATAGTAGAGGAAAAATGGTTATTTTTTTGTCTCAATTCAAGGTATCAAAAGACGAACTTATGTCGCTGACGTTGATTCTTGGTGATACTAAAAAGTTACGAGGTGGAATAATATTTTTAGAAGAATTACCAGAAACACCATCTGGAAAAATTAATCGAAGTAAACTAAGAGAAATTGCGAAGTCTATGGTTCTTAATAATATATAACAATTAAATGTATTTCTTAACAGGAAAACATAAGATATATGTATTTAAATTAGTAATAACACTTTTAGTATATAATTGTACAGCGATTATAGTTTAGACCATTCTATTTGCGGATATTAATTAAGTGAAAGGAAATGCAGGTCAATACCGTTGCGTTACCTAACTAAAAAAATTAACTAGTTACAGTTACTTTATTTGTAACTGTAACTAATCACAGTTATTAGATAAAGTAACTTTAAGTTACCGAAAAAGTTACTTTTTTCTCTTCCTCGCCAATACAAACGACCGGCTTTGATAGTATATAAGACGCTAGCAGTCAACCCAGTTCAACCCGATTCAACCCAGTTCGCCAGACTACACTTGGTGAACTGACTGGTCTCTCTACTAGCGGGCGCAACCATAGTAGAGCGACCTAGATCGACCTGGACATCTTCAAGTTGAATTACAGTCAATTGCAGAATTTCTCCAGCAGGAAGCCAATACGTGCTGCGCGCGCAGGTAGCCGAACAGTAATAACAAGAGAGAGAAGCCAGCAAGGAGCTGGCAGTTGGAATTTGATTTTCAGTCCAGCTGGTCGATTGCCGAGAAGCTACAAGAGGGTTAATATCTTAAATCCATCGAGCTTTGGCGAGAAAGAGACAAACATACACCCCTTTGCAACTTCTCTCTCTGACGCATTAGCATGCGCTTTCCTACAGCGTCTCGCAGTTCATTTCTATATGTTGATGCTTAAATCTAATTAGAGCCAATTGTGTTTCATAGCTCGATTGCAGCGCCATTAACTTGGCTCTTGAACACAAGTATGTAGATGACAAATAGATTGGTTTGTAGTTATGGAAGTGTTTGGTTATGGCGAGTGTTTTTGGGATTTTGAAGTGTTATTAATCATTAATTATTATTAAAAATGCCGAAAGTGAAAACTACTCGTCGCGTTCAGAGATATCGAGCAATTTGCAACATTCCAAGGTTCCAAAACGAAAACGAAATTAAGTAAATTAATCATAAGTATATAATATTTATGTTTATTTAACATAGAAATAAAATGTATTCTTGTATTCTCGGCAAGAAAATTATTATTACGACAAATAATCCGGTGTAGTATACTTTTTATAAAATGTTCAATTATATATTTTAGATGTTATTTAAAAATAAATAATTTTACTTTTATAAATGTTTTGACTCATTTTTATTAAAAAACAAAATTTTTAATTTTAAGATGGCTGAGACTAGATCCACTTGTGGATCTAGTTTATCCTAGCCAAGTTTATCCTAGTTTGGGCCTAGCTAGCGCCAATACTTAATTTCCACACGCCGTCGTATGTCACGTGGCATGTATTTTTACTGGCACCGACACCTTGGAATTGATAAATATTTTATATTAATTAAATATATTATATAAACAAAACAAGAGAATAAATACAACAGGGAGGCAACATGTCAGGAAAGGCAGGGAAATGTCATTTTTTGAGATTCTTCGAGTTTATAATGATTTCAAAAAATTTTTAATAATTTTAAATAATTTAACAAGATGTTTATTATTTACAAACGATTTTGTAGAATACGTATATAGATAATTTAAATTATTTGAACAATTATGCAAATTACACAGGCACACAAAAAAAAACAAGTGATAAAATTCAAAAACTGGACCTATATATTCGAATGTATTTTGACGCGCTGAATCCGAATTCGGAGTCCGTTTTCCTCTATCACGTCAAATTTAAGAGCATTTAAAGGTCAAATCGGCAAAAAAAATCGATTGACAGAAGGTGATTATCATTTATATAGTTTTAACGGACGCTGGATCCGATTCTGGAATCCGTTTGATTCTATCATGTCTGCATCAAGATCAATTCAAGGTCAAATTTTCAAATTGTGAAAAAAGTGAATTTTTGACTGCAAATTCTGCAAGAACGGGAAATTTTACGTCCAGATATGTTATTCATTTTTATTTTTATGATGATCTTAAAGATCATTTCTAGGTCAATTTAAGTTAGTACCTTTATAGTTCGAATGACGATTGCAAAAATACGAAAATGTGTCTTCGTGGAACTTGACTACAGTTTTCATACGTTTTGAAGGTCGCTGAGCCTAAATTCGAGGTCCATTAGACCGCACCACGTCAGGGTCAAGGAGATTTGAAGGCCTAGTTGAGGTCAATCAAGTCGTTTGAAAGTCGATAACTAGTATTTCTATGATTTTGAGGGTCGTTCTATCTGGATACGGTCTCAGAATTGCCCCAAATCTGTCACCCCGTTCACAAATGATATGTGCATAGTTTGTGAAACTTACGTTCAGGCACATATATCGAATCAGCCGTGCATTACCTTAATATGAAGTGACCATATTGAAAATGCTCAAAAACAGGACGCCAACTGATTAAGCGGGGTGGGGGGATGTAAATTTAAAAATAACAAATTTTTTTTAATTTTCCAAATTTTTTTTCCATTTTTTTTTCTCTTCATAACTCAAATACAAAATAATGGCATATCTCGCGTTATTAAATATACCTATTATAATATTTTTCTGATGAATTAACTTTCCGCAAAATCTCCTCATTGTTTTTAATCTTATTATAAAACTCTTCGCAGGAACTAGTTATATTATATTTTACAAAAAGTAAAGATTTCAATGTGTCAACTGTCAATTGAGTTTTTTCCGTCGTCCATATTTTATTTATTCCTAAAAAAACACGCTCCGTAGGAACATTAGTTCCTGGGAGACACAAACAATATTCAATGATATTCTTTAAATTTGTAAACGGTACGTTTTTAGTGCGATAATGTCGGAAGATTTCAACCCACTTTTCCTCAATCGAAATTTTATTGTCAATCCATTGCGTTACTTTTTCTTCTACAACGTATTCTTTTAAGAAAGTTGCCTCAGCAAAGAGATAGTTTTCATTAATTTCATTCGAACGAAAGAATAATGTTAATTCTTGGTAAGTATTAGAAACATCTTCCCAAGAAATCATTTCATTAAGAGCAACCCATTTTAAACGGATACCAATTTGCAAATCTTTATCCCACTTTTCTAAATATGAAAGACAATTCGCGTAAAAATTGTTTACCTGCGATTTAAACCACGTTTCGTCTATGAGGCCATTTTCAGTTAAGACAGAAAGCTGCTTTTTGATTGACAGTGGAATGAAAATACTTTCAGCCCGCTGCTCTAGTTTCTTTTTCAAATTACCAATTAAATTACAAGTTTCCATAATCGGTATTGTCTCACCCTCAAGATTAGTGACAGTATCGTGGAACAAAGCAGCCTGGTTATGTATTAAATACAACCATATTTCTGATGTTTCGTTAGAAAAGAAATCTTCAAGTAATTTTGGACATTTTTCCAAAGATAAGAAGTAAGATTTTAATGCAGGATAAATTTTCAAAATTCGTTCAATAGCTGGTAACAGAGCTAACCATCGCGTTTTGTTATAGCCTAATAGTTTTTTTATATTGAATTTCAGCTTCAGTGCAAAATTCTTTAAGTGATTCTACTCTAACAGTAAAGATGTAGAAGTGAGAGTAAATTTTAACTACTATTTGCTCAATGTCAATCGGCAGTAAATCTGCTACTGTTTGAATAAAATTATGCACAATATGTGCTGGACATCCAACACCTATAGTTTCGTATCCTAACCGTTCTTTCAATTTGAAAAATATGTTATTTTTATCCTTTCTCAACATACCACCGAAATTTGTATTGTCATTGTCAGCAGAATAAGTCGCAAATAATAGTTGTATAATTCGGGTCGTGCAATCCATTGAACGGAAATTGTGATTGTGCTTGATAGTATGGTAAGAGTAAACAGCCTCAAATGCAGCTAAATCTTTTTCCTGTTTCACAAAAAACATGTGAACTCATTTTAGCTTTTTTGATGAACGGGAATGTGTTGCTAAGATCATCTGTAGATTTACAGTTTCGTTTCTGTGCCATTTTTTTTGCATTTGGAATATATTATAAACTTATGAAGAAAATCAACCTATTCAACAACATCTTCGTTTAATCTATTTATAAACTATTAGAAATACAGGACGAATGGTCACCTTACCTTAATATAGATGAAGGTACTCTAAGATGCAAACAGCGTTTCGTGTTATTAGAAAAATTCACACTTTTCTTCTTTTGTAGCAAACCCTTTTGTCCTCAAAAGACCTATGTAACGGATTTCTCTTTCTCTTTTGCGTCTTCATCTCGGTGTCCCTCTTAAGCATCCAACAAGAATCTGTCATCATGTTTACAGCCCACTTTCCTTGATACAGAAATTCCATTTCCTTAATATCTTGATGAAAAGTTCACCCTGGAAGTGTCCTGGGTTCCGATACTCGAAAACTTTAGGTGTGGTAAAAAAGATCTGATTACTGCTGTATTTGAAGTAAATTTTCAAATCATTCAAAATTGAAAGAAGTTATCTAACAAGTTGATGACAATTTACGAAACATTATTTGATTCACAGACAGAAAATAGAAAATATACGAGATGCCTCACATTACTTTTAGATATTACAAAAAACAAACCCCCCCCCCAAAAAAAAAAAAGATATTAAGGAAATGGAATTTCGGTATCAAGGAAAGTGGGATGTAAACATGATGGCAGATTTTTGTTGGATGCTTAAGAGGGACACCGAGATTAAGACGCAAAAGAGAAAGAGAAATCCGTCACATAGGTCTTTTGAGGACAAAAAGGTTCGCTAAAAAAGAAGAAAAGTGTGAATTTTTCTAATAACACGAAACGCTGTTTGCATCTTGGAGTACCTTCATCTATATTAAGGTAATGCACGGCTGATTCGATATATGTGCCTGGACGTAAGTTTCACAAACTATGCACATATCATTTGTGAACGGGGTGACAGGTTTGGGGCAATTCTGAGACCGTATCCAGATAGAACGACCCTCAAAATCATAGAAATACTAGTTATCGACTTTCAAACGACTTGATTGACCTCAACTAGGCCTTCAAATCTCCTTGACCCTGACGTGGTGCGGTCTAATGGACCTCGAATTTAGGCTCAGCGACCTTCAAAACGTATGAAAACTGTAGTCAAGTTCCACGAAGACACATTTTCGTATTTTTGCAATCGTCATTCGAACTATAAAGGTACTAACTTAAATTGACCTAGAAATGATCTTTAAGATCATCATAAAAATAAAAATGAATAACATATCTGGACGTAAAATTTCCCGTTCTTTCAGAATTTGCAGTCAAAAATTCACTTTTTTCACAATTTGAAAATTTGACCTTGAATTGATCTTGATGCAGACATGATAGAATCAAACGGATTCTAGAATCGGATCCAGCGTCCGTTAAAACTATATAAATGATAATCACCTTCTGTCAATCGATTTTTTTTGCCGATTTGACCTTCAAATGCTCTTAAATTTGACGTGATAGAGAAAAACGGACTTCGAATTCGGATTCAGCGCGTCAAAATACATTCGAATATATAGGTTCGGTTTTTGAATTTTACCACTTGTTTTTTTGTGTGCCTCTGTTATCAGCTCGTCTATAGCCTCCGTTTGGTATAATACCAATCTGATCAGGTTGAAGATAATTTTTACGGAAAACTTTAGAGTAAGCTGATGCTATAGTTATACTCTCTATAAAAGTATCTATATCGGTCACTTTATTAAAAAGATTTCTAAAAGCTAAACAAGCCATCCGCAAAATATCTACATCATTGATACAATAAGTTGTGAATTCATTTTTAAAATTAAATACATAATTTGAATCGACACACTCGTACAATTGATAGAAGGTTTCCCGAGATTCGCGTTTCATTGTATCAGAAGAAAAATATTTTGAATCAGGAATTTGGCCGATATAGTCCTGATTTTCAGGGGTATTAAATAAATGTGGGAAAGTACCTTTTTTTGTCTCTTCTAAGCCAAATGCTTTCGGTAGGACACTTAGGGGCATGGGAAAACAATTCAAACTATCAAGAAACCGTGTCTTATCAACTTTCATTAAAAGAATATTTGTGCCATTTAAAATTATTTCGGAGGGATTTCTAACGCCCCTTTTCTTAATTAGATATTCTAAGATTAATTGATCATCGAACCCTCTTGCATTCTATGCAATACAGACAATATCTGTAAAATGAGTTAATTTTCGCGTGGTGAAATTAGTGAACTCAGCTACAGGATCTTTTTTAAAAAGATGTCTGATACCGCACCATTTGCAACGTACATTGGCATCAGGATCATTCATGCAATCTTCACATACTTGCTGTACAACACACAGATTAGGTACATGGATTTTGCTTGATTTATCACCCACGACGGATTTGAACTGGGTTATTTCGAAATCATACGAAATAAATGCTGTCTTTTTATTTTCTATTGTTTTGACAGAGGGTTTGATAATAGGTGTCATAAAGCAAAAGTGATTATCCGGGCAAACTTTTTTGCATGTGTTACACTTAGAAAAACCACATTTATGATCTTTTACTCTTAAATGGTTAATTAATTTTGAACATCCGTTACAAATTTTAAAAACTGAGCAAACACTATGCCCCTCATTATGAACCACATTTAAAAACTTTTGCTTCATGACTACCTACTTTTTGGGGGTAGCTACATTGAAGTGTCGAGTAGCAAGCGCTACACCTCACTTTACAACGGTGAGCCTCAGTATTTTTAAACGCCTTATTACAAGAAGCACAAAAGAACCTATTACCCCCTGCAGCTATTAAACATAGAATCGGGGAGTAATGGAAGTTAGGGGTACCCTCATATAATACATAAATGTTTAATGTAACTATCTCTCTCTATTGAAAATTACGACACTGTATACGACATTGTGAACGACATCGTATACGACGTCGTAAAAGACATTGTATACGACGTCGTTTCGACTTGCAATTTTCTAAAATTTAATGAGTAAGAACTTTGCAGAGATTATATCAATAAGTTGATGTAAATGGTGCAAAGGTAAAATTAATAACTACGATAGAATATCTTTTTACATTCTCCTCAGAGAAGGTATTAGATTTGTGTAAAATTTGACCCCCCCTGAACACGAAAAACATGTTCTTACGAATGTGTCTGTCTGTAGATTTTTAGTTTATGAGCACGTTCAAGTTCGTTGGCCAGCCATTTTGGATAAAAATTTAAAAAGTTGGAGTATTTTGAAAATTTTTGAAACAACTTTTTTTTTTTAACTTCAAAATTCTAATGACGGATGTTCGTAGTACTCAAAAAGACGAAAAATTTTTCTCAATGACTTTTTTGGATAAAAAAATAATTGAAAGACTTATAACATTTTGAAAATCCACAAAAATGAAATAAAACTTGAATCAGAAGCCAAATAACGCATGATATGAAAATAAGTCTAAAGATGAAAAATGTTTCTTTTTGAACACTCTATAGGATAGGCATAATAGCTTTTTGAATTTCCTTAAAAAATCTAAAATTCAAATTTTGAGCCAAATAACGCGAGATACGGAGAAAATGATAAGAAACATAATTATTGGCCTTAAAAAGATCTACAAGTTTCCCTTGAACCATTTTTCAACAGGATGAGTAGTTTTCGTTTTAATCACGAAAAATATTGTTAAACAAAGCCGAGCGTGAAGCGCGAGGTTTAAATGAAATATCGAGCGCGAAGCGCGAGTGCCCTGATGAGAATGTGCTCTTTAAGGTCGATAGAACCTTAAGTAAATTAGCTTTCGTTTGCATTCCATTCCATTTTGTAGTAATTTAAAAACAAATAGGTGCAAACGTCGCGACGCTCGCAAGCGACCAAAGGGCGCAAGTGTCCCGAAGGGCGCAAGCGTTGCGAAGCGCGCAACACGGAGCGCAAAGCGCGACGCATGTATGAGAATGTGCCCTCGTAAGCGGGCAGATTTTTTTAGATAGGAATCGCGAAATAAATTATATTGATAACATTAGTATCAATTTTAAAAATGAATTATTGAAATAAAAATGAATGAAAAATAAATAAATATATACATACCATTTCATCATCTAGATTCCTTCTAGACCTTGAAAATAGTTGTGTTGGGCTAGGAGTCTTGCTTCTCGATGTTCTATTTCTACTTTCTGCTTTTCGTAATTTTCTTTTTTCATCACTTTTTTGTGTAGCAGATGTTAACAGTGGACGAAATAGATTTGTATTACGCTCAGAAAGTCCAAGATCTGCAGATCTAGAGTTGTGTTGGAGTGATTATCTTCTATACATCTTTCCTGAACTGGACAGTGCAACTTGGCGAGGTCTTGAACAAACTCCACGGTCTAGCGATATTTCTTTTCCAGTTTCTATAGAACTAGAATGGGGCGTAGGTGAAAAGTTTCTTTTTCTCATCTGACCAAAATAAAACATTTTATGAAAGAGAAACAGTTAAACTTGCAAAATATTTCAAAGAATAATTTGTAAAAATATATACATACTAGATCACCATTTAAATTATCTGTTGTACTTACTTCTTTTCCTTTGAATTCTTCTAAACAAGATCTGGGAATTCGTTGTATTGACCTAGGACTCTTGCTTGTAGATCCCCTGTTTCTTCTATGATTGGATTCCATATCAGAGTTCTGAACCTCATTTCCATCTGTGAATATTGAAAAAATGTATAGCAATCTTGCATCATTTTCTTCTCAAGAATACGAGTACCATATGCTTCTAATTCTTTTAAGTAAGATCATTAATAATATGAGAAAAGAAAAATTTAGATTTTCATATTTGTATACATATTAAAGAACGTAATAACGTATTTAATAAAATAAAATAATACGTAATTTAATAATCAAAATATGAAATTAAATACTATAATACAATACCATTTTCATATGAGTCTCCCATATCATTTTCATCTTGAAGATAACGCATATCATCTTCTCGTAGCTCATTTAAGTCCTTGGTCACTGCTATAATCAGAATTAACATAAATAATTGTAAATATATACAAATATAAAATTAATAACAATTCTCAATGGGCACAAAATGTAAACATCGTTTAAAAAATTCGAATGTTTTAAAGGTGTCCTGTAATTTTTTTTGGAAAATTGGACATTTCAGGTAATTTTTCAAAACTTAAGACATAAGACATAATTTTGTGCAAGCTATGTTGAAGCTGAACAATGCTTTTAGCTAGATATGTACTATTTTCCATGTTTTAAGATTCCAAATCATCATCGTCCGACCTTTCAATTAGGATTTTCCGGGTTCTCAAGAGATTGGAGTGTTTCCTCAAAATGTCCTCATTTTCATGTTCCTTTACTGTTTTGGTGGGGAACTCAAGTTTTCTTTTTACTGTCTACGAAAAGTATTTAACATTGCTTTTATAAATGAGTTAACAAATTATTTCTAACATCAATTTTTGTATAATGAATTAAACAAGATAAATAATTTTAACTTATTTGTGTAAATTTGAACTGTCTAATGATGTTTCTTACTTTTTTCAATTTTTTTCTTTCTGGCCCTTTTTCTTCCGCGCGTTCTTCCCTGAAGGAGAAACTCATGTTTCGGTTATTCGGAAATCTTGGTCGTTTTCCTTCCTTTTGTATTTCGATATCTTCTTTTGACATATGGGTCATGGGTATGGTTTTATAATAATCAAGAAATACTTATAACTGTCGTTTTATTTAAGAAAACTGTCGTGATCGATCTAAGCACGTCGTTACATATCGTTTTGAACTGAACTGAGCGTCACCGCTCTCATTAATAAACAGTAGTAGTATTTAAGTTTCAGATGGCGCTAGAGTCAAAGGCGCTAAAGTTTAAATATTTCAACACTCCCTCCCGAATTTGACTCTATTATCCAAACTTACTCGTCAAACGGTCGTATATTATAACTTTAATCAAACTTTTCAGCCGGTCCATCCTGAATCCAGCTTTACTTTGTAGATTTCCTGAAACCTGATTCAAAATCTATTAGCAATAATCTGTGATACCAAGAACAATCAGAGAATACATTTTTCTTATCAATTTCTACTCAAGATCAGTCGTAATTT
Organism: Synergus japonicus; assembly: GCA_900474275.1. Taxonomy (NCBI): domain Eukaryota; kingdom Metazoa; phylum Arthropoda; class Insecta; order Hymenoptera; family Cynipidae; genus Synergus; species Synergus japonicus. Next base: position 17,996 of record UCOH01011292.1, read on the forward strand.
AAAATTTTATCTCGTAGTAGAGTATGTGTTTCGTAGCAAAGTGGTTTTGTCATTATATCAGCCCATTAAAACACATTCTTTAACATAGTCCTGGTGTATTCCTGTCATATGTCTAAGTCTATTTCCACCACTAGTACTTGCACAGAAGGTTGCCGCTTTGTTAT
>UCOH01011294.1:0-42594 GCA_900474275.1 Synergus japonicus
ACTTGAAATCTAAAGCGTTTTGTAAGCGTTTCTACCGGAAAAAGCGTTTAGAAGTTTTGGAAACGCTCCCTAAACGCATCTTAAAGGTGTTTTTACTTGAAAAAAGCGTCAAAATACAATTTGGCTCCAAATCTGAAGCGTTTTGCCAGCGTTTCGGAAGCGTTTCTCCCAGAAAAAGCATTCAGAACTATTTTAAAATGTTTCCGGATTGAAAACGCTCCCTAAACGCTTCCTAAAGGTGTTTTTCCTTGAGAAAAGCGTCAAAATACAAATTGGCTTCAAATCTGAAGCGTTCTACCAGCGTTTCGGAAGCGTTGCTACCGGAAAAAGCGTTCAGAAGTATTATCAAGTATTTTTGAATTGAAAACGCTCCCTAAACGCTTGCTACAAGTGTTTTTACTTGAAAAAAGCTTCAAAACACAGTTTGACTTGAAATCTAAAGCGTTTTGTAAGCGTTTCTACCGGAAAAAGCGTTTAGAAGTTTTGGAAACGCTCCCTAAACGCATCTTAAAGGTGTTTTTACTTGAAAAAAGCGTCAAAATACAATTTGGCTCCAAATCTGAAGCGTTTTGCCAGCGTTTCGGAAGCGTTTCTCCCAGAAAAAGCATTCAGAACTATTATCAAGTATTTGCGAATTGAAAAAGCTCCCTAAACTCTTCCCAAAAACGTTTTTCCTTGAGAAAAGCGTCAAAATACAATTTGACTCCAAATCTGAAGCGTTTTACCAGCGTTTCGGAAGCGTTTCTCTCAGGAAAAGCGTTCAGAACTATTTAAAAATGTTTCCGGATTGAAAACGCTTCGAAAACGCTCCCTAAACCCAGTTTTGAAACTTGTAAAATAAATATTTGGTACTTTTTATTACGTTAATCCCGAATTGGGAAAATACTACTAATTTCCAATCTATAAGGAAGCAATTACGAACAAAATTATTAACATTTTACTGCAGTTTTAAAAATGAATCTCAGGTATTTTTGCGTCTGCTTCCAAGGTGTAAATCGCGATAAGAATGCAGGAGGCAACAAAGTGGTAAAGCCTTAAAGTCTCCGAGAGACGGCAAGAATACTGTGAAAGTCAATGTACTGTCTCACTCGTTTACCTCTTGTTTCATTTTCACACTCTCTCGAAAGCAGCAGCGATGGGATGAAGAGAGACGCGTACATTACGCGTAAAGAGAAAGAGAGTCCACCAGGTGCTTTTATATTACGAGAGTCGAGAGCAGAGTCGTTTCATGTTATGAAATCATCGCTCTCGACCTTGCCTTGCGAAAGTTCATTACCATTAACCGCATACTCTGCTCGCTATAGTTACACTCCTCGCATGTAAATTCCTCTCATTTTTCAGGGTCACGCGGATGTGGTGCAAAGGTCAAGTACAGTTTTGCCTCGAAAGGTAAATTAAAATAATTAGGGAGCGTTAACTTCGGTTTCTTAACTGGTGACAGCGGTGGGATTGATGCAATTGAAAATTTTTTTTTCGCGGTGGGACTGATTTAGTAAAAAAATGTTTAGAGATGAAAGAGGAAAGCGGAGAGACTTTGAGATGAGATAGAGATGTGGAAGAGGATTTCGATGAAGATTATCGATGACCGTGGAATTAGCAAACACGTTATTCCAAGCTAGACTAATACGATTACTTAATACGTGTCACGCTGACGCTGCACCCACGCGTTCCGTTATGTCTTTCGTTGGATGACCGCTGCTGACCTTTCCACCTAGGCTAGTAGTTAGGGTCGAGTATGGGAGAGAGGATCAACTAAAGTAGGACAAATAAGCAAAAGATGTGGAAAAAGAGAAGGATGGGCACAAGATCCTCTTACTCGACCCAGAATTCGTCTTCGAAAAGATTGCAATTTAACGAGAGGTAATAGAATTCCTCAGTAGGAATATTAGCAGATTAGGAATTCGTAACGGTCATCTCTCAATTTATGGGACGTGATAATTGACTCCTAAAAGTATCGGAGGATCCAACTTCGAAGAGAAGAAAAAGTCAATCGAGTCGACAATTTTTTGTCCTTTTCTGGGGACATGAAATCTCTTCAGTTCCAGGGATCCTGGAAGTTGTAATTAATGGAACTCAGCGTTTTGGAAGCGTTTCTGACCGAAGGAGGGTTCAGAAATATTTTGAAATGTTTGTGGATAGGAAACGCTTTGAAAACGCTGCATAAACGTTGATTCTTTCAACTTACGGTCTTTCTGGTACGTGATAATTGACTATCAAAAGTATTGGAGATGCCAACGTCGAAGTGAGGAAAAAGTAAATCGAGTGGATGATTTTTTGTCTTTTTATGCTCGGAAGCGTCATATTCCTTTTGTGTGGACATGAAATCTCTTCAGTTCCAGGGAACCTGCTAGGAAGTCGTAATTTTATGGAACTTGTTGAGCGACTAATGCCACAATAAACTTATTCCAAAGTATTCAGGTGGTTTTTAACCTCGCATGGAAACCGGCTTTTCATAGTCGGAAGTCGATCAAGAAGTAGAGAGAATGATAATGTAGAGGAGAACGAGACCAAGAGAGGACTGGAAGACTTAAGAGTTGACTGAAGGACGAATATGGAGCTCGAGATTCCATGGGAAACTCCATGTAAAGAAATCTGAAGTGTACAACTAAAAATCAAGAAATCTTTTCTTCAGCGACGACAAGATGCCCTTCGTAGAGAAAATCCTGCGAGTTCTCATAAAATTCCTTGAAATACGTTAAAACCTCTGGAAAGCTTCGAAGACGCTGTCAAAATACAATTTGATCTCAATTGGAAAGGATTTTGGAAGCGATCTCAAGTTTCAATAATTTTCAATTTCAGAGAAGACTTCTTTCCCGATATTTTTCTTGTCCCTCTCGGCTTTTTGTGCGAATCACCCTCGAGCTAATCTCATTTCGTTTGCCGCTTCGAGCGTGCCGGAGACTTAAGCGTGACGGCTCCTCGGTGCAGAAAAAAATGATCATTGTGAAGGAGGAATTTTGTGCAAGAACTTACCAGAATGCGAGGATCGCACTGCCAACAAAATGACCAGGTACAGGATATTCCTGCGTCGGCAGAGCCCGGCCCTCAACGCCGACATCTCCGCAGCGTTAGATCTGAAACATAAAAAAGGACAATGGTGATTAACAAATCTGATTGATGAATCCTCAGGATTTATGGGCATCACATCATATCGTATCAATACAGAAGAACTGGACTCAAAAGGAGCCTTAAGTAGGAAGCATCAGTCAGTTAAGACAAGAATATATTCATTCCCAATCCTAAGACCTCTAAAATCAGGACGTGGGATCTCCAAGATACTCCAAAGATTTTTTCCACTCGTGACGCGAGGGCGGTCTTGATCAAGATACACTTTTTGCGAAGGACTCAAGCCAGTAATCATCTTGGACGTTTTACTATAATTCAGAGGTTAAGTGTCACGTAACACTTTGAGTCTTCTCGCCGCTAGCGATTAGTAACCCGTATATCGCTAGGCTGTAACTCTCGAGTATGGCAATATACGGGCAGACAGCTGAGGTAAAACTTGAGTCTAACTGCACCTTGAAACATATTTTGCAATTTGCATCAAGGAATACAAAGTCACTCGAGGAGAATCTGCACCAAGTGATTTATCCGGATGTCCCGGGTTTCGGAATACTGGAACGGATGTTCATAAGGTCAAGTCATTTCCACCTGAATGCAGAGGAACACATGCGAGGAAGATAAAGATCAGCAGATCGGTATGGAGTCTAATTGTCTTGGAAATCTGCATTCTAGTGTTTTATAGCAGTTGATCTATTCCGCGAGGGTCACGTGCTTCTAGGGCAAGTGAATTTATAGGGACGGGGAAGACACGCGACACCTAAGCGTCAAATACTATCTGGTTGGGAACATTGGAAGCTTTTTTACTTGAAGAGAGTTTGAAATGTGTTTTGAAGTGGTTCCGGATTAGAAACGCTTCGAAAACGCTCCAAAAACGCTGAAAACGCTTAGAAAACGCTAAAAACGCTTCCTAAACGTAATTTTTAAGGTTTTCAGGGAGTTTATAACATTAAACCTAGGATTGTACAAAAATATAAAACGTTCAAAATGAGAAGCGTTTTTAAAACATTTCTGAAGCGTTTCTTCCGTATGAGAAGTTTAGAAATATTTTTAAATGTTTCCGGATTAGAAACGCTTCGAAAACGCTCCGAAAACGCCTAGAAAACGCTTCTTAAACATGATTTTTAAGGTTTCCAGGGAATTCCGAACATTAAACTTACTTAGGATTGAAGAAAAATATAAAGAGTTTAAATGAAAAGCGTTTTTGAAGCGTTTCTGGAGCGTTTCTTCCTCATGAGAAGTTCATTAGTGTTTTAAAATGTTTCCGGATTAGAAACGCTTCGCAAACGCTCCGCAAACGCTCCAAAAACGCTGAAAACGCTCAGAAAACGCTGAATACGCTTGGAAAACTTTTTTTAAACATGATTTTAAGGTTTCCAGGGAATTCCGGACATTAAACTTACTTAGGATTGAAAAAAATATAAAAAGTTTAAATGCAAAGCGTTTTTGAAGCGTTTCTGGAGCGTTTCTGAAGCGTTTCTTCCTCATGAGAAGTTCAGTAGTGTTTTTAAATGTTTCCGGATTAGAAACGCTTCGAAAACGCTCCGAAAGCGCTTGGAAAACGCTTCTTAAACATGATTTTTAAGGTTTCCAGGAAATTCCGGACATTAAACTTACTTAGGATTGAAAAAATATATAAAAAGTTTAAATGAAAAGCGTTTTTGAAGCGTTTCTTCCTCATGAGAAGTTCAGTAGTGTTTTCAAATGTTTCCGGGTTAGAAACGCTTCGCAAACGCTCCGAAAACGCTTCTTAAACATGATTTTTAAAGTTTCCGAAGAACTCAAAACATTAAACTTAATAAAGATTGTACAACAATATGAAAAGTTTAAATGTGAAGCTATTCTTCAGCGTTTCTTCAGCGTTTCAACCCAAAGAAGGGTTGATAAGTGTCTAAAACTGTTCCCGGACTAGAAACGCTTCGAAAACGCTTCGAAAACGCTTAACAAACCAGAGTTAAAAGCTGCAAATCTAATATTCCCTATTTTTCGTTCTGCGAACAAAAAACCTCTTTTTCTATTATAAAAAACCCCGATTATCTAAATTCAAGGTTTTTCCCTTCTTCGCATAAAAATCAGCCACTGATTACGCACTCAATTGTCTTTGAAATCTGATCCTAATGAATTATAAGCATCTCCACTCGATGAGGGTCGGGTGCTTTTACGGCAGGTGAATTTATCGCAGCCGGGAAGATACGCGACACCAAAGCGTCAAGTGCTCTCCGCTTGTTAACATCAGTGTTGGTTTTATGTGTCACGTCGTAAATTACATCGCAGCCGATCATAATGAATCCGGATTCCCCTGTGGAGACCCAAAGCCAGACTCGCATCACACGCATCGCCGGGCCAAGTAATTCCGGTATGTGCACGAGTGTAAAAGTGTACACGCGGCTCTTTACTTGCCACGGTGGGTAACTGGCAACTGGGGACATTACGTCATTGCGTATTCAGCGTGCGACCCATTGAACAGGGAATTCGGTGAATGGTTAGAGCGGGAATGAGTACCCAGTACCCACCTTAGCTCCTTCCTACTACAAACTAGCAAAGCAACCACTACTAATGAAGGAGGATTTCAATACAGGCACGACCAGAGGCGACAAACGACGAAAGACACACCCGCTACGCGCTCTGAATGAAAATTCACGCACACTCCCTCGAGAGACTCGACACCTCTCTCTCGATCCTTTTCCCAACTGCTCTGCAAACCGTCTCTCTTTACTTTCTATCTTGTTTCAGGACCAGGTCCACCGAGTCGCTGGGAAGCCACCGAACCGCGACTAATAATGCCACTTGTGCTCTAGAGTTTCGATTTGGTTCGGTGGATGGGTGCTCAGTCTCATAAATGTTCAATTTAAAGCTAGGTGGATCATAATTACTCCGGCTCTGATGAATTTGGTAAAAAGACCAGGTTTTAATCCCGAGGGAGTAAAGTGTACTTTTTATATCCTAGGGGTTAAAGTTATGTAGATATCATCTTACCTAAGATGACAGAGTCCCCGACCTACCCGACGGATTAACGATTTGGAACTGGTGCGCGCGACAAGTCAATATCGGATGGACTTGGGTTGCGGCGACTTTGGCCTTCTGCTGAAATGGGATATCCGAGTGGCGCGTGGTGGGGGTCGGGCGGCGGCGGCAGGCCTGTTTGCGTTGGGCAAGGGATCAAATGGCGTGGCTCCGCAAAGTTGAAACATGCACCACGTACTAAATGAGCATAGATGAAGATGAGCGAATCCGGGCCAGGGCGTGATCCCGACGTAAACTTCGCTTCGCCCACGGTCTCCGGTCGGTTCCCAGGTGAAGGTAATCACATTCCGCGTTCCACGGTAATAGTGAACGAATACAGCCTCCGGGCTCTAACGGCACCATCTGCACCAGCATCAACAGCATCACCAGCACCCTATTCACTCCAGCTATGACTCCACAATCCGCAGTCTACCTACTTGCCTGCCACGGTCAAATTGCCTTTCTCTCTAATTATTATTCTTCAATGAGACGAACGACTTGAATGACAGGAACCACCTCCCGGAAAGACTTCCCCTAAAGATTCTAAAGATTCTGCGAGAGGAGCAGAGGGAGGGAAATGGACAAAACGAGCAGGATGAGCAAGACGAGCAAGACGAGCAAGACGAGCAAAAGTCTAAAGTAAATTGATGACAATCTCGTCATTATTTGCATCGATGAGTCGTTCGAGTCTTTGAAGACTTGGCAGCCTTTTAAATCTTTGATGTCTTTCAAGTCTTTTGAGTCGCATGAGACTTAATGTGGTTTTAACCGACTTTAGAGCAACGTAATCTATCAGGAATGCTTTATCACTTCGTGTCTGTATTCAGGATTCAATGAAAGTTATTTGCATACCGTTAAGTGGATTTCAGCTTCTTGCGGAAATTACTATGCACATGCATTCATTTAATATGCATTTTAAATGAATTAGTTAATTAAAGGATTAACGTTGAGATCTAGCGGTTATGATAGCCAACTTCTCTAATTATTAATTATTTTTCAGGGGGATTGTAAATAAGAATCCACGTAATACATTTTCATCATGTAGGTACAGGGAAGAGAGCTCGGAATAAGGAGAGCATAATTTAAAATTCAGATTGATAGTTAGGATTATTCTGATTAATTCTGGCTAATTTGGATTCTTTCGAATTGACCGGATTGATTCGGACACAGACGGAAATTGTTCCCGGAAATACATTCGGATAATGTCGAATTGGTTCGGAATGAATTTCAATCCGAAACTATTGCCGGGATTAATGCCGACATAATGACAGTGTTGACAAAGTCATCGCTTTCGTTGGTCTCGGTGTGGTAACGGTTTCATCCGTCCCTTTCCGGGAGTCGTCATTGCGTAAGAGGAAATCAACGGTTGGTGTTGACGTACCGTTTCATCTTCTTTGGGAGGAACGACCGATTCTCGGCAAAAACTCATGTAATTGACAACGCGTGTTCTGCAACAAGATCTCCTCTCTCCTATCTCTCTATTCCTCCCTTTATCTCACTTTTTCCCTTCATCTCTCTTTCTCTTTATCTCCTTTTCCCTCCGACTTCTCAAGCCTCCCACTCGAGGATAATCGCGTATCTCTCCAGTGCATTAGCTCCACGTCCCTGTGCCTCGCAGAATAAACAGAATAATGGATTACCAGGCCGAAAGATTATATTATTATTATTACCTTATATCCCATCCCTGCTGCTCCAGTCTATCTGATAATTTGTGCTGCGAAGCACGTACGCAATTTGTATATTACTTATTGCAAAGAGCAACGGTACAGAACTACTTTAGGTAACAAGTAACAATTTCCAAGTGAATTTCAGAAATTCAGAACGATTCCGCCGAGTCTCAATCCACGGGAGGCAGGCCTCTTTTTGGTTTTTCAGAACCACTTTGCATCATAAAAACGCCAAAAGGAGTCAAAAGGACGCGGCAAGGAAATGTTGAGATTTCAATTGCAGATCTTGTTAACAAAGTTACACGTGTAAGTGCGAGAGTCCAAGTTGAGCAGAGACAGCAAGGACCCTTTCACTAACCGCACGTCATGGTATTTCAATTTTTTTTGCTAACGTTTTTCTGGGAATGTCCAAAGTCTCCTTTTCAATAGGACGGACTGATGACTGAAGGATTTTGACCAGACGGTTTTTTTTTCACTCTAAATTTCTTATGAAAAGATTTGTCGAAGATATGAAAATTCAGGGGCGTCGGACCGGTGGGGAAGTCCCGACCTCGCCTGAGTCATTTTAGCATAGGTAGGTCTATAAATAGTGAGCACGTTTGTGTGCGTTAGCGACCTGTTGCTCGCGAGCACCCTCACCTCGTGTGAACGACGAGGCCCGAAGTAATCGGATATATCTCGTTCCTTTGCGTGCATTACATGTTACTCGCTCGCCTTAATTGTTAACGTTAGTCATTTGCTTCCTCCCCGGAGCACAATTATTCCCCTCGTAATATGCAATATAAATCAAATTAAAGTCGGCGTATTAATATCGCTAATTAGAGGAGCGCAGCTTCAGATCGTTAAATAGAAATATTCAATCGAGACTTAGACGCTAATTGTTATTATGCTTTTTTCCCGGGATGAATGAAGAAGCCGGGCAAAAAGTTGACTCTTTCGAGAGGGAACTTGTTCTATTTGAGAATAAATCGCTGATGATCACCTAACGAGCCGATGCCGCCAACCTGTCCCGAGGCTCAAAGCCTGCATTCATGAAAGGCACGCGGAAGTTGACTCCGGGAGGGGTGGCAGAATGAGGGTCCCCCGGGCCAAACTCCGGAGCGCAAAGATGCTCTCGCTAATTGTCATAATTAACTTGGGAAGCGTTCCCAGGCTCGGGAGCAAATTAAGAACGCGAGGGTCTAATCTACTCCTCACTTGCATGCAAAAAGCGAGGAGGTTAAGGGAAAATAGTGAACTATGACGTCACTATTCACTGATCGTGCCGGTATTTCCTTTAAATAGTTAAAAAAGTAAAAACAGACGGTAGTTTATGTTTGCTGAGGCTTTTTGAACAGTGGCCCGCAGTCGAGGGTAAATACACCTTTCCTGACTCTGACTTTTCGTGGATAAGCGTCTGATAGAAAGAACCGCACCTGCAGATTTCCGGAATATCAAGCAGGTGTAAAAATAGTCCTACTAGTAAAGCCCTGCTTTGAAATCAATTTCAAGTTTCATTAAAGTCGTCTAAAGTTATTTAAAGATGAGAGTTGTTGCTTCTCTGGTTGTCGAGCAGCTCGGAAGATATTTCATCCGTTAATTTAGTGAAGGTAATAGAAACAAGTATTTCATGGCAATTAAAAGTTGGTGCATCGTAATCTTGAGACTATTAAAAGCCATCAATTACTGACCCCGTACTCTTTACCATACCGTGTCCCCTTTTATTTAAAATGAATGCCAGCCTCGAGTTCTGCCCGAGGCTGAGGATATAATTCAGCGCAAGGCTCATGATAACAGGTTTTACCTCGTTATGGTTCATCGAACACTTTAGGGTAATTCTAATTAGAATCGAAGGTGTATCTTGAATCGATGCTTGATCAACGATCAACATGTATTTTGCAAAATTGCAATCAAGACAACATTTACATTCACTTGAGCAACAAGGGAGAAGGGTGTCTTTTAATAGAGCAATTATCGGCGACGATACCAAGCCGGTAAATCATAATAACGATTAAACGAAAGGTCTTATTTAGAGGAAGCCAATCAGAAAGATTTAAAGGATTCTAAAGGATATCGAAAGATTTCAAGGAGTGGTGAATATTCTCTGATAATTACCCAGGGGGGAACAAAAAAAATCTCTTTATTATTGCGAGAATCACCAATTCCTAAGTACCGTAACAACATATATTATTTTCCCATTGCATTCCGGGGTGAAGATTAAAAGATGTTCTTTTTTTTCTTCCCCGCAACGATCGTCGATTATCTATTCACTTGGCGCACGTCGATGCAGTGGCACATAAGTTAATCTTCAAGATCCCCATGTATTTTCCAGTAACGCCTATCGTTCATCAGATCTGGAATCTCGAGTATGCATTCCGCGAGTGAAGATTACCGTATGGCACTTGAGTTTCTCCTAACGCCTCGCGATTCTCATCTCGCGAGGAGAGAAGAATATAAGCCGGAGAAGTAAAGAAGTGAGGAAGAGAAGATGAATAGTAAGAAATGTTGAGAAAGAATAGATAAGAAGGAAGATGGGAAAGAAGGGAAAGAAGAAGGCAAAGATTATTGGCGCTGCAAATATTTACACTTCGAGTGGCTCGCTGCAAGCGTGAAATCAGACGTAAATAAGTAGAGAACACAATGTACATCAGCTGAGAATTACAATAATAATCATCCTGGCAATAATAGCTCTCTTCCGGATAAGACGAGAATAAGACGAAGAAGAGAGTGCGTGGGAGCTGCAGCATCTCTTCGTTCTCTTCTTTTATCTTCTTTTGTCTTCTTTCAGTGAGGAACGTTTTCGTGCTACTTTTACAATTTATAGCTTGCAGCAAGATTTAAGTAACGATACCTATTATAGGACCCAAAATATAAATCCTCTGAAAATAAGACCCACATATAGGAACCGAAATTTAAGATCCTAAATATAAGAATCTAAATATAAGTCCCAGAATATAAATACCCAAAATATAAGATCCAAACTATAAGTCCCAAATGTGTATAAATGTAGGACTCGATATATGAGTCCCAAAAACATAGGACACATAGGGACCCAAATCTAAAACCCGAAAATGTAATTTTAAAAAAAGTAGGATTATAAATATGAGATACAAAATGTAAGTCCCAAAATACGTCCAAAAATATAAGTCCCAATGTAATAAGACCCAAACTATAAGTCCCACAATATAAGTGTCCAAAAAGTGTTTAAATGTAGGACACAGTATATAAGTCCCAAAAACATAGGACACATAGGGACCCAAATCTAAAACCCGAAAATGTAATTTTTAAAAAACTGGGATTATAAATATGAGATACAAAATGTAAGTCCCAATATAATAAGACTCATATTTAAGACCCAAGTATGAGAGCTAAAATGAAGAACTCAAACGTGAGACGTGAAGAAGAAAAACTTAAAGAATAAAACCTCAAATATAGGGCCAAATGTATAAGTAAATATGAGTCCCAATAAAAGAAGACCCAAAATATCGAACCTGAAATGTATAAGATCCCAAATATAAAACTCAAAATGAAGTACCGGAATACAAGACACAAAAATAAGGCAACAAATACAGGATCTACATATAAGACCCCAAACTAAAAACCAAAAAGAAAAATAATAATATAGTGTTACAGGACCCAATAGTACATTATTAAGAAAGCAGGGCCCAATAAACTATGTAAAAAAAATTCAGAATTCTAAATACAAAATCCCCAATTCTAAATGAGCACCGAAATAAATAAGTTAAAGATAAGACTCGAAAATAAGACCCTAAATTTAGGGCCCAAAATATAAGTCCCAAAAATATTGTCCAAAACTTAATATCCTTAATATAGGACCCGAAAATAAGACATAAAACTGTAAGTCCCAAATACAGAATTTCTGATATAAGGTCCAGAAATAAGGCCCCAAATGTAGAAATAAATATACGACCCAAATTTTATGGATATATTATAAGGCCCAAATTGTACATATCTAAATATAACAATCTAAATATAAGTCCCAGAATATAAGTCCCAAAAATGTCTAAATTTTGACATGCAGCAATCACTTATTAAAAGTTTGGATAAGAAAAGAGTTGGGAAATCCACGAAATGATTAAATATCTCCTGAAAAGTTCGTTGGAAATAACTTAATTGAAGATCTCATTTCCGAGTGGAGTTAATAGAAATTACGATTGAAGATAAGATTCCGGTAGGGATCGACATTGTGTGGCGATTGAAACGTCCCTGGAATCGATGGATCGGCATCATGTAATAACGCGTATTACCGCTGACGGGAGATCGCGTATAGTATATAATGTGTATCTCGATTGTCGAGAGATCGCAGAGTTTCACCCTACGAGGGCCAGGGCCTGAAGATACGAGATCGTGGCCGTCCACCACACGACGTGTAGTCTCCCATACCCTGAAGAAAAAATTTATCTGCGTGCACACACCTTCGCGATATTCCAGGATAGGTCGCTGTGATCACGGTTACATTACACTTGAAGGTGTAGTATACTGCGGTCGTCGTCACTATACAATTAACTTGATATTATTACAACGCACATAACTTGCTCGTAACTTACATTCTTCCATCTACTTTGCTTTATCTTCCACATTTATCTGGAAAAAGGCGTAATAAAGGCGTATCTTCTGCCTCCGATCTCTTCCTTCCTTCATTCCTCTCTCTCTCTCTCACTCTCTCTCTCTCTCTGTCTCTCTCTCTTTTCTCTGTCTCTCTTTCCTACTAGTGAGTTATGTAATTAAAGAATCATGTAACACGAGTTCCAACTCCAAAATTTGAACTGTGCAACATCACTGATTGTCTTTTAGCCAATCCGAAGTTCGCATGCTTCTATCCGAATGAATCCGAGCCAATCCGAAGTTTGTAAGAAGATTCCTATCCGGAATGATTCGGATTCATTCGGATTAAAAAATTTCTTCGGAATAGCTCGGATTTGTTCGGATTGAAATTTCGAATTCATTCGTATTGAAAAATTTCTTCGGATTGGCTCGGACTCTTTCGGAATAGCTCGGATTCGTTCGGATTGAAGCTTCGGATTCATTCAGATCGAAAAATTTCTTCGGAATGGTTCGGATTCATTTGGATTGAAAATTTGGATTAATTCGAATTGAAAAATTTTTTCGGATTGGCTCGGATTCATTCGGATTAAAAAGTTCCCTCGGATTGGTTTGGATTCTTTCGGATTGGCTTGGATTCGTTCGGATTCAAGCTTCGGATTCATTCGGATTGAAAATTCGGATTCATTCGAATTGAAAAATTTCTTTGGATTGGTTCGGATTCATTCGGATTGAAGCTTCGGATTCATTCGTATCGAGAAATTTCTTCGGAATGGTTCGGATTCATTTAGATTGAAATTTTGGATTAAATCGAATTGAAAATGCGGATTAAAAAGTTTCTTCGGAATGGATCGGATTCATTCGGATTAAAAAGTTTCTTCGGATTGGTTTGGATTCCTTTGGCTTGGCTCGGATTCGTTCGGATTAAAAAGTTTCTTCGGATTGGTTTGGATTCTTTCGGAATGGCTTGGATTCGTTCGGATTCATTCGGATCGAGAAATTTCTTCGGAATGGTTCGGATTCATTTAGATTGAATCGAATTGAAAATGTGGATTAAAAAGTTTCTTCGGAATGGATCGGATTCATTCGGTTTAAAAAGTTCCTTCGGATTGGTTTGGATTCTTTCGGATTGGCTCGGATTCGTTCGAATTAAAGCTTCGGATTCATTCGGATTGAAAATTCGGATTCATTCGAATTGAAAAATTTCTTCGGATTGGCTCGGATTCATTCGGATCGAGAAATTTCTTCGGAATGGTTCGGATTCATTTGGATTGAATCGAATTGAAAATGCGGATTAAAAAGTTTCTTCGGAATGGATCGGATTCATTCGGATTGAAAAGTTTCTTCGGATTGGTTTGAATTTCTTTGGATTGGCTCGGATTCGTTCGGATTGAAGCTTCGGATTCATTCGGATCGAAAAATTTCTTCAGAATGGTTCGGATTCATTTGGATTGAAAATTTGCATTCATTCGAATTGAAAAGTTTCTTCGGAATGGATCGGATTCATTCGGATTGAAACTTTTCTTCGAAATGGTTCGGATTCATTCGAATTGAAAAATTTCTTCGGATTGAAAAGTTTCTTCGGATTAGCTCGGATATGTTCGGATTGAAGCTTCGGATTCATTCGGATCGAAAAATTTCTTCAGAATGGTTCGGATTCATTCTGATTGAAAATTTGAATTCATTCGAATTGGAAATTCGGATTAAAAAGTTTCTTCGGAATGGATCGGATTCATTCGGATTGAAAAGTTTCTTCGGAATAGCTCGGATTCATTTGGATAGAAAATTCGGACTCATTCGGATTGAAAAGTTTCTTCGGAACAGTTCGGTTTCATTCGGATGCGCTCGGATAGAGATTTGGCATTGGCCCGGATGACTTCGGATTCGCATCATTGATAATACTTGCATTCAGCAACATATTGACAATGTATATTATACAGAGCGTCTTTTATTTTACTCTTTCTCTGTCTCGTTTCCGCCTCTTTATCGTCTGTGATTGTTTATACAACGAACTTTGTAAGTCCTATTTGCTTCGAGTTTACACAGAAACCCTGAAATACCGAGTTTGCTTTAAACGTCGTTTTCTTGTGGGCGGTTCGAGAGCCGCGGCCCTTTCGATCGAAAGTCCTTTGCCTTTGGGATAACCAACCACTTAGTGCGGATTCACTAAGGCAAACAGTACACTTCCATCATCTGAGGATGATACCCTGACGCGTGAGATACTCGAGTTAAGAATTATGCAGATCCTCTTCAAGGTCCGCATAAAATATCGGAATCTCATTTCAGATATTAACATAAACTCTAAAATACATGAAGCATCAATAATAATCTTAATAATAAACCATATATAATGAGATCCACTTGCAAATGAAAAAAATGAAGTTAATCTTATCCGGAAGACAGATCACAATTGGTAATTAAGAAAATTACATCCCTGGCGAAAGGATGACTGGGTAACCACCGATTTGCATAATAATTAATCACCGGCGATGACGGACAATCTCTCGTTAAAGCGAAATACCATCTCGCTGTCATCAAAAACTAAAAAAAAAAAAGAAGTTAAGTTAAGTTAAGCCGGTAAAAAGTTTTATGCACCATTCCAGACATTGATTCCAGAATAAATTCCCGAGAATGTAATGGACCCTTTTTTATCCTGTAATTCTGTAATTTATGTTAGAGGTGCGTCACTTTTTAAGTGCACCTGCGGAATGGCGGAAGTCTCGATATCCAGTGGTTGAAGACCTTAGCAGGACTTCTCGTAGCGGTTCCCGTATCATCGAGGCAGAAGAAGCTTAATGACTGGATAAGAGGCCCAGAACGGATCGACGAGGAAGAAAAAAAGGGAAAGAGGGAAAGAGGAGAAGAAAAGTGGGAAGAGAGGGTGAGGTCGTCATCCCGAGAAGGGTCCCACAAGTATCTCTGCTCGAGAACTAACGTGCCTTATCCTTTCCCGATCAATCGGGAAATGCGAATCTAGCGGCTCTGCTACTTCTTGCTTTGACTTTCTCGTTTGCGAGCGCGTGCCCGACTTGGTAACAGATTCGAAACCAGTTCATAGAAATGATCGATCTCAGGTGGAAGACCCTCTCGCTCTTGGAAAGCATCTGAAAGCATCTGCAATCATCTGAAAGCATCTGAAGGCATCTGAAAGCATCTGGAAGCATCTTCGCGGAATGGACGAGAGATACCGTGGAATCTCGCTCGGCGCCAAGGTGTAAAGGTCGAGCAGAGTGAGTGTGAAAAGCCTGCTTTAACGGTCCTCGGACAAGAAATGTATCAAGACATACCGAGTCAGTACGTGATAGTGCAATTCAAGCGATGGAAGTCCAGGGAATAACAAACATTCACATCTTTATTCCAAAGTAATTATGTCTCCACAAATCCTGAGTATGAAATATGACCGTAAAAAAAGTGATGGATGAAATGTTGTTCGAGACGCGAGGCGCTTCTTGTCGCAAAAAAGTACCTTGGACTCGTAGAGAAAAATAATGAGAGGAAAAAAGTAATGTTGAAGAAAAGAACGAAGAAGCATATGTAACATTGACTTCTGGGAAACAATATGAGTACCGTAGAGCTGGTTGAGGCCTCGGAATAAAATGCATTCACACGTTGCATTATACAATATGCATTGCTTTAAAGACAATGGCGTGAAAAGTACAGTTTTCCGGTATACACTCTTTTTGAGGTCGATGATCATTTTTCTACTGAAGTTCACCAGCTATGACTAAATGCGACTTTTCTTGCATACGAAAGACGGAATCGCTTTGCAACGTTTATAAACGAAAATACAAATTTTTTTTTTATTCATATTAAACCGTTTTCTATCACTTAAGTTGCAATACAATAAAGATACAATAAAAGAAAAACAAGTTGCATTTTTTATTCAAATATGTTTTTACAACCCCTAAATTCGGAATAAAAGCAAAAGTCTGGAAAAAAAATTATTAGTTTCCTGTAAATACTTTGTTCTCAGATTTAGGTCCAAATATTACTAGGAAATGATGGTCTGTGATACCAAAAAAAGTTTCATCCCTATATTGTCACCGGAACACTGCTTAACTTCACCCCCAAACTCGTAATAAAACAAAAAATCTTGAAAAAAATTTCTAACTTTCCTATAAATATTCTGTTCTCAGATTTATCTTCAAATATTACTAGGATCATCATTTCCTAGTAATATTTGGAGAGAAATCTGAGAACAGAGTATTTAGAGGGAACTTGGAATTTTTTTCGAGATTTTTGGTTTTATTACGAGTTTACAGGTGAAATTTAGGGGTGTTCCTGTTATAATATGGGGATGAAACTTTTTTTGGTGTCACAGACCATCATTTTCTAGTAATATTTGGACACAAATCTGGGAAAAAAATATTCAGAGAGAACTTATACATTTTTTTCGAGATTTTTGGTTTTATTACGATTTTGGGGGTGAAATTAAGCAGTCTTTCGGCTATGATATGGGGATGAAACTTTTTTTGGTTTCACAGACCATCATTTTCTAGTAATATTTGGACACAAATCTGGGAAAAAAATATTCAGAGGGAACTTATACATTTTTTTCGAGATTTTTGGTTTTATTACGATTTTGGGGGTGAAATTAAGCAGTCTTTCGGCTATGATATGGGGATGAAACTTTTTTTGGTGTCACAGACCATCCTTTTCAGAAATCTGAAGACAGAAATCTGGAAATTGAGTATTTAGAGGTAACTTAGAAATTTTTTGCGAGATTTTTGAATTTATTACGAGTTTAGGGGTAAAATTTAGGGGTGTTTCGGTTATGATATGGGGATGAAACTTTTTTTGGTGTCACAGACCATCATTTCCTAGTAATATTTGGAGAGAAATTTGGGAATAAAATATTCAGAGGGAACTTGGAAATTTTTTGAAGATTTTTGAATTTATTACGAGTTTAGGGGTGAAATTTAGGGGTGTTCCGGTTATGATATGGGGATGAAACTTTTTTTGGTGTCACAGACCATCATTTCCTAGTAATATTTGGACCGAAATTTGAAAACAAAGTATTTAGAGGGAACTTAGAAATTTTTGGTTTTATTACGAGTTTGGGGGTGAAATTAATCAGTCTTCCGGTTATAATATGGGGATGAAATTTTTTTGTTGTCACAGACCATCATTTCCTAGTAATATTTGGAGAGAAATCTAACAACAGAGTATTTAGAGGGACCTTAGAAATTTGTTCTCGAGATTTTTCGTTTTATTACGAGTTTAGGGGTTGTAAAAACATATTTGAGTAAAAAATGCAACTTGTGTTGCATTTACTGTATTCGTTTATAGCAATTTAAGTGACAGAAAACGATGTTCGCGTTTTGTCCAGATATAATTGGAAAGTCTGAAAAATGTCTATTTTGACGAGGATCTTAAGGTGTGCTCTCGCCAGCTCGTGGACGCTGGACAATCGTGACCTGCCTCGGCTGATACCTTCGGAAGGAATCAATGTCGCGACCTGTACAAGTGCTTCGTTCCCGATGTCGATGAGCACGGACATGCTTTAAGTTGAACTCACGGGCGACAGAAGTCGGTGGAGAATTGAAGATCCTATCGCGGGCAGTACGGGGTAAAACAACTGCACTGGGTGGCTTCGTGGCCTCTGCATCCGGTTCGCCATTGCCACATTATTTCCTTGCGAGCATGTCCTCGCCTTAGAAACAGAACAGAACAGATCTTCACTCCTGCAAACTTGTGTGCTATTTATATGAGGGGTTGGGTGGGTGCATCTGGTCCAGGAAAGAGGACTCGACTCCCGGATCCGATTCTAGATTATTCCATCATGTATTCGATGCTTGATGTGTCGATGTTAGTTATTAGCTGATCCCATTTCTTGGATCGGTAATTTGGTTCCTTGGTAACACTTTAAACTAGTTTTGCTTGTCTCTAATGAGATTCAGGAATTTCGAGCTGGTTGATACTTTTGTCAGCACACCTGGTGGGTCTTTGCTCCTTGCGATGACACATGGTCACAGGTCGATCCGAAGAATGAACTCGAATAATTATAAGCATGTCGGGTAAATGTGAGAAGAATATATTAAAAGTGGATTCTCTCTTGCTCGGCGACAAGACTTTCAGACATTCCTCCGTCAGACATCCAAAAAAAAAAACAAAACAAAAAAAAACAAAAAAAAAAAGAAACTATTCACTATTCGGTGAATCTCTGTCTTTGCAAATAGCAGATTAGCCAATTGCCAATTGGTAGCAGGTATGGACTGAAGGTAGTGGGCACTAAGTATCGGTAACGATAGCTCGGTAAAAATTGAATTCAAAATGAAAGCAGAGAGAAGGAGCGACACTGGCGATGCTGGAAGCTAATTACCGAGCGTGTAACATAATTAACCGTCTTGGAAGGTACCTCGAGCTGTGCATCCTGCACCTTTACTTCTCCATTCTCAGTTCTCCGATCTTCGTTCTTCGTAGCTTCTAGGCGCGATCGAAAATACACCGTTAGAACTCGCCCTGTAATGGAGATTAATCCGTGGATAAAGCTACGTTTACACCTTCAGTTCCTACGTCTGGTGTGTTCGACACGAAAGTTAATTCAGTTACCCCCGATATGGAAGTCGATAAGCGCCAATCTGTAACGCCGATTTGTAAGATAAGCTGCGTTACGCGGAACGTCCTCTAACCGTTTGCATAGTAATGCGTGGATTCATAAAATTCAATAGGCATGAAATTCAATTCATCGTTCATAATAAATCGCCGTGTGTAAACAGCGTGATCTATTGGGATCATCGAACCTATTTAAATTACGGTTGCGGTTTTCGAGAGGAGTCCAACTTTAGATTCTGTTTGAGAAAATAAGATCCATGTAAAAAAACATGAAAATATAGATTCACAAATATAAGGCCCAAAAATATAAGGCCCCATAATATAAGGCCCCTAAAATGTAAGTCCCAAAATATTAGTCCCAAGAAAATAAGATCCCCATTAGGGACCGAAATTTGAGATCTGAAATATAAAAATCTAGATATAAGTCCCAAAATATAAGACTCCAAATTAAGAACTTAAAACTTAAACAAAAAAAATTGTTGAAAATTAAAGATATTAATTATAAGACCCAAAATACAAGTCCCAAGAACATAAGATCCACATATAGAAAGCGAAATTTAAGATCCTAAATATAAGAATCTAAATATAAGTCCCAAAATATAAGGACCATAATACAAGGCCCATAATATAAGACCCAAAATACAAGACCCATAATATAAGGCCCAAAATATTAGTCTCAAGAAAATAAGATCCACATTAAGAACCGAAATTTGAGATCCGAAATATAAGAATCTAGATATAAGTCCCAAAATATAAGTCCCATGAACATAAGATCCACATATAGAAAGCGAAATTTAAGATCCTAAATATAAGAATCTAAATATAAGTCCCAAAATATAAGGACCATAATACAAGGCCCATAATATAAGACCCAAAATACAAGACCCATAATATAAGGCCCAAAATATTAGTCTCAAGAAAATAAGATCCACATTAAGAACCGAAATTTGAGATCCGAAATATAAGAATCTAGATATAAGTCCCAAAATATAAGTCCCATGAACATAAGATCCACATATAGAAAGCGAAATTTAAGATCCTAAATATAAGAATCTAAATATAAGTCCCAAAATATAAGGACCATAATACAAGGCCCATAATATAAGACCCAAAATACAAGACCCATAATATAAGGCCCAAAATATTAGTCTCAAGAAAATAAGATCCACATTAAGAACCGAAATTTGAGATCCGAAATATAAGAATCTAGATATAAGTCCCAAAATATAAGTCCCATGAACATAAGATCCACATATAGAAAGCGAAATTTAAGATCCTAAATATAAGAATCTAAATATAAGTCCCAAAATATAAGGACCATAATACAAGGCCCATAATATAAGACCCAAAATACAAGACCCATAATATAAGGCCCAAAATATTAGTCTCAAGAAAATAAGATCCACATTAAGAACCGAAATTTGAGATCCGAAATATAAGAATCTAGATATAAGTCCCAAAATATAAGTCCCATGAACATAAGATCCACATATAGAAAGCGAAATTTAAGATCCTAAATATAAGAATCTAAATATAAGTCCCAAAATATAAGGACCATAATACAAGGCCCATAATATAAGACCCAAAATACAAGACCCATAATATAAGGCCCAAAATATTAGTCTCAAGAAAATAAGATCCACATTAAGAACCGAAATTTGAGATCCGAAATATAAGAATCTAGATATAAGTCCCAAAATATAAGTCCCATGAACATAAGATCCACATATAGAAAGCGAAATTTAAGATCCTAAATATAAGAATCTAAATATAAGTCCCAAAATATAAGGACCATAATACAAGGCCCATAATATAAGACCCAAAATACAAGACCCATAATATAAGGCCCAAAATATTAGTCTCAAGAAAATAAGATCCACATTAAGAACCGAAATTTGAGATCCGAAATATAAGAATCTAGATATAAGTCCCAAAATATAAGTCCCATGAACATAAGATCCACATATAGAAAGCGAAATTTAAGATCCTAAATATAAGAATCTAAATATAAGTCCCAAAATATAAGGACCATAATACAAGGCCCATAATATAAGACCCAAAATACAAGACCCATAATATAAGGCCCAAAATATTAGTCTCAAGAAAATAAGATCCACATTAAGAACCGAAATTTGAGATCCGAAATATAAGAATCTAGATATAAGTCCCAAAATATAAGTCCCATGAACATAAGATCCACATATAGAAAGCGAAATTTAAGATCCTAAATATAAGAATCTAAATATAAGTCCCAAAATATAAGGACCATAATACAAGGCCCATAATATAAGACCCAAAATACAAGACCCATAATATAAGGCCCAAAATATTAGTCTCAAGAAAATAAGATCCACATTAAGAACCGAAATTTGAGATCCGAAATATAAGAATCTAGATATAAGTCCCAAAATATAAGTCCCATGAACATAAGATCCACATATAGAAAGCGAAATTTAAGATCCTAAATATAAGAATCTAAATATAAGTCTCAGAAATGTCTCTGAATGTAGTACTCAATATATAAGTCCCAAAAACATAGGAAATACAGGGACCCAAATTTAAACTTCTAAATATAAGACTTTAAATCTAAAACCCGAAAATGTAATTTAAAAAATGGGATTAAAAATATGAGATACAAAATATAAGTTCCAAAAATAAGACCCAAAATAAGACAAAATTTATAAGTCCCAATAAAATAAGGCTCATATTTAAGACCCCATATATGAGATCCAAAATGAAGAACTCAAACCTGAGACGTGGAAAACAAAAACTCAAAAAATAAATCCTCAAATATAGGGTCAAATGTATAAGTCCCAATAAAATAAGACCCAAAATATGGGACCTGAAACATGTACAAGATTCCAAATATAAAACTCGAAATCAAGAACCCGAATACAACACACAAAAATAAGGCACCAAATACAGGATCTAGATATAAGACCCAAAAAAGAAAACCCAAAAATAATACAGTGTTATAGGATCCATGTTATAGGATACATGTCTCTGAAAATAGGGCCCAATAAACTATGTAAAAAATCCAGAATTCTAAATACAAGATACCCAATTCTAAATGAGTCCCAAAATAAATAAGTTAAAGATAAGACTCAAAGATAAAACCCTAAATATAAGAGCCAAACTATAAGTCCCAATAAAATAAAGCACCAAATACATAATTCAAATATAAGACCCAAAAATATTGTCCAAAACTTAAATATCCTTAATATAGGACCCAAAATGAGACCTAAAACTGTAAGTCCCAAATACAGATTTTCCAATATAAGGCCCAAATTATGTGACTAAATAATAAGGCCCAAATAGTGTGACTAAATAATAGGGTCCAAATTGTATGACCAAATTATAAGGCCCAAATAGTGTGATTAAATTATAAGGCCCAAATATAAAAAACAGTAAGTTTTTGATAAACTACGTTTTGAACTAGATTTCTGAAAACATAAGATAATGCCAATCGGTAAGTTGCGTCGATACAAAAGTTCAGTCGCGTTCTAGGAAATGTTCTCGAGTCCAATCTAAGAACGATCAGAGTCCCCGTTACGAGTATCGTTGAATCCTGAAAAATTGTCACTTAACGAGGGCCCATCGAGCTGGAGAACGTTAACCATTCGTCTCTCCAATGGACGAGGTAACGTTTCCACGCAAAAGTTGCTCGACCATGAAGAACGAATCGAGTCCTCGAAAGAGTTACAAATAAATAAAAGACATCTCCTAGAATTCATTTAATTATTTCTGCACTTATATTTGGGTGGTCCGAAATTTTTTCCTTTTTTCTTTCGTTTCCGTGGTTCGCGGAAACGAAGCAAAAAAAATAAGAATAAAAGAAATAAGTAAGAAACCGAAAAAGAGATGATCCGGTTCAGTTCTGGACACTTGCTTGACAGAACGACAAAAATCTAGGACGTTACGCGTGTGCCGGTCTGGGGTCGACATGTGAATTCGAGTCATTCAACAAATATAAATCTGGGCCAAGTGTGCAGGTTCACTAAACCAGCAAATCACTGACCGGTTATACTTCCTACTCATTTATCATTTTTCTCCTGGTAACAAAGAGTAATTCGCATTAAATCAAATCTCATCTCAGAAGCAGCAGAACAACAACTCGGAGGAAAATCGTATTGGTGACCTAAATCGGATTTCATAATCTCTGCGATGGGGACCAGAGTGTCCCAGGTCGGGTCCCTCGCGAGGAATTTCAGATGAAAGGATAACCGTTAAGTCGTATAATCGTGGGCTGGTCTCAAGATTCCATGCCAAACTTGATTCACAATGTATTTTTTGTTCCAGTTTATCAACCTCAAAAAAAAACACAGTGAGCTCGGCATATTACTGCTATTTAATCATCTATTTTAATCTAATGATGCAAAACATTATTGTATAATATTTTCTCTGATATAATTACGGGAAAACCCGTACGGGAAACTTTTATGTTAAACATTTTCGGGAAAGGTACGGGAAAAGTGTAGGGAAACTTGTACAGAATGACAGTTCGGGAAATCTTTACGGGAGAACTGTAACAGAACTTGTACGGGAAAATAATTCGGGAAAACTGTAGGGAAATCGGTACGGGAAAACAGTTTGAGAAATCTGTACAAAAAGCAAATCTGGTAAATGTTTACTTAAAAACTGTACGGGAAAACTTTAGGGAAACCTGAACGGGAAAAAAGTTCGGGAAATCTGTACGGGAAAACTGTAGGGAAACCTGCGCGGGAAGAAAATATGGAAACTGTAAGAAAACTTGTACGGGAAAGTAGTTCGGGATAACTGTAGGGAAACCAGTACGGGAAAAACAGTTCGGGAAATCTGTACTGGAAGTCAGTACGGGAAACCTATATGGCAAAGCAATTTGGAAAAACTGTTTGGGAAAGCTGTACGGGAAGAATTTCCGGTGAACCTTTAGCGGAATCCTGTACCGGAAGTCTATTTGATAAACCTGTACGGGAAACCTGTACGGGAAACCTGTACGGGAATCTGAGTGTAGCGAAGATTCTAGATTTTAATGAATACACTGAAATTAAGAATCAACCTGCTCTCAAAAGCAGTGAACCCGTGATCCTGCGATACGTGCCGAGTTTTCCAACCGAGTGTTTCGCGGCCATTGAAATTCCCCGATCCTCACTGGCCTACCGATTTTTATCGAGTTCTCGACCGACTACTCGACTACTAACCGCGTGGAGCTGAAGTCGATAATCCGCATTCGGTATCGAGTGTTCCGCGGGCTTGCCAAGAATACGAAGTACGCCAAGGAGGAGTTGGTATACTCGGATTTTCCTTTTACAAAAGGATCAGCAAAAAAAGACAGCGTCTACGATTCCTGATACCGAATGCGGGGAACATCAATCGCTCGGTCGTTGCGCCATTCATTTCACATGAGGGAATAGGTTCGAGCTTCCGACAACACTCCACCATTTTATAAGCTCTCAGGATTTTAAGTCTGCAGCTGACTATCAGCTGCGACAAAATGTCGAGTGTGATGGAAGGCTCTTGTTTAAAAACATTGTGACATTTTTTTTACTGAGGATATCGTGTAGCTTCTTCAGTTAAAAAAGTAAAAGCAGATTTCTTTCTCTCAGGCCTTAATCTATTGATAATAAGGCCCAGTATAATAGGACCTCGTATTCAAGACTCAAAATATCGGACCCGAATACAAGACCCAATATATAGGACCCCAAAATATAAGTCCCAATAAAGGGGCCCAAAATATAAGTCCCCCAAAAAAAGGCCCAAAATGTAAGTCCCCGGAAAAAGGCCCAATAAACAAGGACAAAACACAGAACCCCAAGTATAGGATACAAATATAGGACCCAATTATATGGTTCAAATAGAATGTGCAAATAAAAGTCCCAAAATGAGACCCAAATTAAGAACACTCAATTACGGGCCCGGAAGTGGCTGAGGAATTTTGAAACGTGAAAAATGCGATTGATTTGATTGTAATTGATGTAATTACATTAAGAGGTAATTTTTACGCGAATAAGTTGGCGAATGAGAATCTCGGAATCATGCGATCGGGGGCAATAACCATGGCGAATTGTTCGAATGCTGGATCCTAGGATCGCGTCTGTATTTCTCAGGCAAAAAATACGGCTCGTTAGATGTAATTTCGACGAATTACTCGGCATGCCCACCGACGCATTTGGTCCCGACCAAGGCCCCGATTTCCTGCAGCCGTGGTCTCGCTTCAGCGAGCCTTCGACTTGGACTTCGCATCACGTATACTTGAGAAACGGTAAAGCGAGAGATGCGCTCTTTTCCGACGATGCAAGAACTATTCAGGACCAGCTTGATCGATCCTCGATTATCGTCCAGCAATGTTACGTGCCGCTGGTACCGGAAAAAATCTTTTATCTAAGTAGAAAGCGACGTTGGGCCCTCCTAGGAACGGATCAAGTACTCCCGTTAAAATTTTCACAAAAAAAAAAAGAAAAATTTAAAAAGAATCATTTACCACTAATTGAAATGAAACTAGTTAGAGTAAATTACGATGGTGAGACTCTGAATATAGGTCCCAAATAATGGGTCTCCAAATGAAGACAGAATGTATTACAAAATGTAAGACAGAATGTAAGTCCCAATAAATAAATATCTAGATATGAGACCCCAAACTTTTAACTCTGAAAATGAGGCCCAAAATACAGCAGCCCAAATATAGGTCCCAAGATATAAACTTTAGTAATTAGGACCTCAATATAAGACCCAAAATCTAAGATGCCATTACAAGGATCCATATATAGGACCCAATATGTATGACCCTAACTGTAAGACTCGAAATGTAAGTCCCAATAAAAATTACACAAATAGAGGATCCCAAGTCTAAGACCCTAAATATAAGACTTTAAACATAAGAGTCCCAAAAGTAAGGCTTAATCAAATAACATCCATTATGAGTCCCAAATATATAAAACAAAAATAAGGCCCCTAAAATGAATTTAAATTAAGGCCCACAATTTATAAGAGTCCAAATATATAACCCAAAATATAATATGAGAATATTTGGTTTTTTTAGATTGGAAGTGAATTTTTACTATGAGGATTATGTTTCACCGATAAATCAATGTTTTATTTTTAGAATTTTAGTTGTTATATACATCACTCGTCGGAGTTAACGATTCGTTTCAAAAATATATGAGAGGTTCTTCGACCTCTAAGGTGAGCATGTGACCTCCTTTCGTAGGCAACCTGTCAAAGCTGCTAACGACCTGTTAACAATATTTTTAAAAAAATTTCTGAAAACAGTTCAGTGAGTTTTGCTACAAAGGCTCTTTAAAATGAATATTTGAATTTACAGAGTGCCCACTCAAATTTCAGAAAATAAAAATTCCATGGTGTTTTAAGATTGATTTTCAAACTTTTAAAACTAATTAATTTCAATATTAATTGAGTTACGAACAATTACTTTGATAAATGAAATATATATAATTTTTATGTTGAAGAAATGAAAAATTTCGAATTATTTTCGATCTCGAGAGACAAGTGATTTTTTATAATCCTTGACAGAAACTGTTTGCTGATCAATTATTTCCAGTGACAATAGTAGACTAAAAAAAGTAAAGAGTACATCTAAATATAGACTAGGTTTAATTATAGACTGAATTTAAATATAGACTCTATTTTCCATTTCTAAATCGACGAGCGACTAATTTACGCTGCAGTTCGCTTCGGAGGACGATAATTTCATAATTTGATTCTCGGATGGAACTCGTCGAAGCGAGACGGAAGTGGATGACAGGAACTCGATAGCAGCTTCAGCCCGAGATTGGAATCGACAAAGCACTGTTGCTGAAATAACGGAAAGTGTAAAGACCCCTGTACAGGAAAATAGTTCGGGAAAACTTTAGGGAAGCAAATTCGGGAAACCTGTACGGGAAAACTTTAGAAAAACCTATACGGGAAAACAGTTCGGAAA
Source organism: Synergus japonicus (assembly GCA_900474275.1). Taxonomy (NCBI): domain Eukaryota; kingdom Metazoa; phylum Arthropoda; class Insecta; order Hymenoptera; family Cynipidae; genus Synergus; species Synergus japonicus. The sequence goes on from UCOH01011294.1 coordinate 26,746, forward strand.
ATCTGTACGGGAAGAAAATACGAAAAACCTGTACTGGAATACAGTTTCTGAAACATGTACGGGAAGGTAGTTCGGGAAATCTATGGGGAAACCTGTACGGGAACCGTACTTTTTTCAGTTTGGAAAATCTGTATAAGCTGTCAGTACGGGAAACCTGTATGGGAAAACTGTACGGGAAGACAGTAGGGGAAACCTAATGTACGGGAAACCTGTGGAGGAAGACAGTACGGGAAATATACACGGGAAAAGTTTCCTGTATATCCATATAAAGAAGCTGTACGGAACCCACTGTGGAAAACCTGTACGGGAAACCTGATCGGGAAAATAGTACGGAAAACCCGTTCGGGGAAATAGTACGGGAAACCTTTCCGGGAAAACTGTGCGGGAAGACAGTAGGGGAAACCTGTACAGGAAAACTGTACGGGAAACCTGTAAAGGAAGACAGTACGGGAAATATACACGGGAAAAGTTTCCTGTAACCTATATAAGGAGCCAGTATGGAACCCACTGTGGAAAACTTGTACGGGAATGCAGTACGGGAAACCTGATCGGGAAAATAGTACGGGAAACCTGTACGGGAATGCAGTACGGGAAAACAGTACGGGAAAACAGTACGGAAACCAATACTAAAAGACAGTTGGGGAAAACTATTTGGGAAAACTGTACTATAATTTCATAATTTGACTCTCGGATGGAGTTCGTCGAAGCGAGACGGAAGTGGATGACAGGAACTCGATAGCAGTTTCGTCCCGAGAATGGAATCAACAAAGAATTGCCGCTGAAGTAACGGAACATCCTAAAACTACCTTAATTGCGACGCTAAGACGTTTAAATCATTAAAAATGACGTCTTCAGCGGGGTTTTTAGCAGACGAGTCGAGACGGTCAGTGAACCGAGAATGCCCAAATAAATTTCGAAAGCGCAATTCATTCGACCGCTTAATTTCGTATTCATGAACGGCGAGGGACGTCGACATCCCAAATTCTGCGTTAATCGCTTGGGCCGGGATATTCAGGACCGTGGCCCATCGAGCACGGTGGGCCTTTTCAGGGGAGCCTCGCTTCTTTGATAATATCAACGTGTCACGTCATTATCGGACAATCGCTTGCACTCTTTGAACGCTTTACAAGCTGTTCTTTAAAGCAATCACGAAAGAAGCGAAGGTCCAATCATTGACCCTCCAGTTTGCGATTTTATACATTCCCTTCATACCCGCTTCTACGTGAAGGGCTTATCCAAAGGGATACATTTTTTTGGTCGATTATTATTAATGACGCTTTCTGCCGAAATAATTACTTTTGAATTTTGAGTCATAATAGATGGAATTAAAAAAATTTGTCTGGGATTTCAAAAAATTGTTTCTCACTTCAAGAAAATCGCGAGGCCTTGAAAATTAGTCTCGGACACTTAGGGAATTTGCGGTTGTGCGAATTTGTTATTAGGCGTCGTAAAGTTCGTGATTCGCGGATAACGGCTTGCAGAAGTAGTGATTATTTTCGAGGCCGCTTCCTTTTTTTATATATACAGTTAATTATTGCAATTAACCGCGTGAACGCAAACGATGTTTATGCAGACGTGGGAAAAGCACAAGGTCGAGTCACTTTCCGAGTTAACCGTCTCAGTCTCTGATTTGTAGAGGAAAATCCACTGATTGTTTTTCGCGCGTGGAGATTTTAGGATCGACAAAAATTTATAAAATTCCAAACTTTACTAAAAATTCAAAATAAATATCAGAACTTCATTTGAATTTTTTATTTGTTACAGGAAATCGAAGAAGGACCGAAGGTGACTGGAAAACTCGGAATTCTCCATTGGAGGTAAGTATAAAAAAGTTTCTTTTATTGCTATTGGAAAATTTTCATCAAGTTGGAAGAACGAAGAAATATCGAAGACAAGAGGATTTAATTACCAACGTTTAGTTAGATTTCATTAGAGTAATTAGGTAAATAGTAACTAATTGAATCAGTGACCATCTTTTTGCTGTGCAATGCGTCACTTTTAGCTAGAAATACTCCTATTTATATATAAAAATCGCGAAACGGGAAAATCCGCCGATTAAAACCGGAATCTGATATAATCGAGGCTACTTTTTTCCACCTGATTCTCTATCTTTGCCAGGAATATAAATTTCGATCTTCCGGAATGTGTCGCTTATGCAGAGGCCGCGTCATCGCCAAAGGCAGCCGCAGCAGTTTCAACCGGCGGACAAAGGTTTCAAACCCCTTGGATTCTCCTAATTTACATTTCATTTCTGTCCTATCTTTTACAGAGGCCTTTCCCATTGCATTGTTTTCTTTTAAGAGTCGCTTCTTCAAGTACTACGAAAGATAACTGACCAAGTGACGTTTCTCGCTTTTCAAAGAAAGAGTCTCGTGCCTTTCATTCACCTCATTGCACAACCTGAAATGCTTTTCGAACCTCGAGTCATTTCTTAGATCGGAAAACGTGAAATTAATATTTCTAAAAATAAAAAAACTGTTTCTAAAAGAATAACCGCGAAAGTTGCAGAAAATTTTGCATAAGTTATTTTCAGGATTGTTTTTAAGTCCATAGAGGACTTTTCTTTGGGCCAATAATGTTTGTTATCACCAAAGGTTCATAAATTAAAAATTTGAATCTGATCCCAAAAAGTCTACTGAAGACATTTATCCTGGGCTCACAAATCAGGCTCAGTTTGTAGCATTTAAGAAAATTTGCAAATTTAAATTATTTCTATTATTTCGAAATTTGCAAATGGAAGATTTGCTCTTTTCAAAAAATTCTTTCTCACTATAAAACCCAAGCTGAATATTGCACAAAACACAATTTTCAAAGACTTGCAGAAACGACACTTGGCTCTCACTCAATTTCCCCCATTTTCACTGTTTCACATCCCTTTTGAATTCTCAACCGCGATTAATTCCACAATGCAAAGGGACGAAGTTTTTTCCTCGATTCACTAAAACGTTTTCAGTCCACGTGCATGCATACTTAGTAAGTCGAACCGTGAATCGCACTAGTTGCACCGATTCAATTTCAAAATCCACTTCATGAAAAGCCGCACTTGAAAGCAGCTTTTTTCGCAAAAAGCTTTTCAAAAGCTCACTGCACAGTTCCTACATTTTTCCGGTCACTATCTCACTGTGTCTGATGCTTCTCACTTTTCAAAAGACCCTCATTCAAAATTGTACTCAAATTGTACAAAAATTTCAGCACATCGCGAAATGTGACTTACCTCTCCAGTTGATGTAGTGCAAAGATCCGTCAGACACGCAATTCTCTTCTCCTCTCTTCGTTTTTAATATTTAAAACCAACTCAAATATTCAAAAAAAAAAAAGAAAAATCTTTTTGCACTTGTGGGGATTTTTAAAGTGGGAAAATCCGCGAGAAGTACGTTTTCGAAACTGATGATGAATAATTGTGTAACAACGGCACTATGTGGAGGATCATTGAGGGGTCGTTTTTGTGTTTCGAATTATCGTAATCGCAATCGCACCCTTAACCGTGGGGCGTGCGATTTCCAGTTCACGCCACCGCCGCACCGAACAGAAGTGAACTACTCGTGCGCCGCCGGTTCACGGTACCTTAAATACCTTGCCCGCGCCGCCGCTGTACGGCCCCTACCTTCCGCTAGAGTGGCGCTGATTGGCGGGGGAGAAGCGCAATGCCCGCGGGTACAGAAGAGGCTCCTCTCTTCAGCTCTTCGACTCTTCTCGATTCGAGGTTCGAGGTTCCACGAGGTTCGAGCCGAGCTCAGGAGACGGTGGTGGTCGGTGGGTGTCGAAGGAGGAGCTGGAGGACGCCAGACGAGGCTCGAGGTCTCCAGGAAGATGATCTCTTCTTCAATTCACTTTTTCTCGATTTAATTATCTTCTTTCAGCGTGTGCAGTTCAGCAAACCTAAATTCGTTGGAATTTTGGTTCTTCGAAAAGTGTATTTGTGTGGTCAATGAGTAGTTTCATGCATAATGCATTTCATTCATTAAAATGGAGTTCATTCATTCGAGGGCTGGTTCATTTATGGTTCTTCATTGACATTTTGGTCGTTCTTTAGCTTTGTTCGGTTCAGATAGATTATGTGTATTTCATTATCTCAAATATTATTTCGAAAGCCAGGAAAGATGAATGGGTTGTGTTTTTTGCTTTTTTAGTTGCTATGTCTGAATTAGTGGGTTTACAGTTACGAGGTTTTTGGCGGCTATTGAAATGAGTGATAAATTTATTAGTAAATTCATGAAGCTGTAGTTTCTTGAAATGTGGAGACTTAAGAAAGGTTGTTAACATTTGTAAGATTCAGCTATTTTAATAATTTAATAGAAAACTGCCAGATAATTTAGTTTTTTATTTCTAGTTTAGTAACTTGGTCAAAAAAAGTAGGAATTAATTTATTATTTATCTACGTCATTTTCATGCAATCTAGAATCTTGAGAAACAGGAATCCATTCATTGAAGTCTATTTCATTTAAATCATAGATCGTAAATATTTTCAGAATATAATTGAGTCACCTTTTAGAAACAGATTGTGATCGAAAATCGTAGAATCAATCAACTTCACATTAGTGTTGAGGATAACATTAGTGAAATGAAATCGACTCCAAATTGCAAGTGACGTCACTCGATTAAGCATCATCTTAAGAAAAGAGTGACCTCAGAGATTCTTTGGATGCTGAGCTGTGTCGCAAACCTCGCGTAATCATTACTTCAGATTATGTGTTGGACCTGTTTCGAGAATCCCATTACATTATCATCGTCCTTAAAGTAGAAAATCACAGAACGCGGCAGATTCGCGAAGCTGAATCCAGAATCGCCCACAAGCTCTGAAAAAACCGGATTCCAGTGCAGGGACCGATAAATGAGACAATTTCAGCCTCATCTGACTAATTTTATAGGTAGGCTAGGGAACTCAAGTGGAATCTAAAAAAAAAATAAACACCAATTATGAAAGGGAAATAGTAATAAAAATACAATAAACTGTTGCAAGTTGCATAAAAAAAGGAATCTTTAAATAAGTTGTCTCGTTATCTTGACACTAGTGCATCCTGTATTTCTACATTTGTTGAAGCGTGTCAAATTGTCTAACAAACGATGTTGTTATTAATAATATTTATCGTCATTAACTGCCAGGGTATTAAGATATTAGTGAACGACATTCCTTGAGATATTTTATTATTAGCGAGATATCGAAAATTAGTTTTGTATCAAAGCTGCAATTCAAGAGCTACACTTCTGATTAGGATATTTCTTTGATAAGGTCATTTTAGATTTAAGAACTTTCGTTGACCGATTTATCGTGAGCGGATGTACAAGAAAAAAAAAATCGTCGACTCGACGCATTCCAAAGTATGAAACAAGATTCGCGGAAGATATCGTGGAGGGCTTTTCTTGGAAGGTAAAGTACCATGTGAGATTCGAGAAGCTGGGGAACACGTTTTGAAACGTTCCCTTCCTTCGCGGTTATCGATTCTTAAACCCACTCCACTGTACCAAAAAGTTTCCTCAGACCCTGCCCGATTCAACCTGGAAGGGGGGGGGGAGGCGATTTCAGTCTTCACAAAAATTCTCCGAATTTCCTTTTCGCAAAATCCATCTGCGTCTTGGGAAACTCCAACTTTCCTGATTGCGTATTATTTCGGATAAAACGCTCTTTCCCAATAACCATTTCTCACCTGGAGACAATTTAAAAATAAAATACACTTATTACCTTTCACGTCTCTTCCAAAGAAAATTGTAAATAAGGTAAAGGTCATCTTTAATATTTCTTTAAGAACATTCTTTGAAACTTGCTACGGAAAAAATGGTGTTAAATTTACTTAATACTGGTGTATTAAGTACATCTCGCAGTTAAAGTCGAATTTCACTGTAAAAAAGTTGGCCTTGGTTGAAATATCTGTCATTACGAGAAAAGTATTTCTTTTTGTTTCACATCACCTTCAATAATCAATTTTCCTGTGCAAACCATGACCCTCTTCTTTACTCGCCCTTCATCCACTTTCGCCTCCCTATCACCCCCTTCACCATCAATCATCCTACAACTCACCCCTCTCCTAATTTTCCCCTCACCCTACCATGCAGTCCCATCTCCATTGCCCCTCCCCCTGATAAACCACCTTCCCAACATCTATTCTTATTTAAAATTATATAACCCCCCCCCCCCGATAGCCCCTCCCCGTGGATGGAATCACTAACCAATTAATATCCTATTCATTGGCCATTTGCTTTCATACTCCCCTCCCCCGCCCTTATAACCCCTCCCCACAGACAAAAAATATAATTTCTACCAATCGCCCCTCCCCTACCTATTACCCCACACAGTTCATAAACCTCCACTCTTCAAGCACGTATAAAACTGTTTTTCATCAGCCCCTCCCCATAACAATGATTTTATTATTTTTCCCCCTCCTCTCCTTATCGCCCACAATATTATTTATACCTTTACTTATACCTCATCCTAAACTATAACTCCTCAGGGGAAGATAAGAGGAGAGAGTACCCCCCTCACATAAAGAGCCCCCTCCCCAAATTCGAAGTGCCCCATTCCATTTTTAAATTTTACCTCGCCCCTATAAAATGCCCCCTCCACAAATCTACCATTCCCTAATAACACGGAATTTCCCTAGAACACAGAATCTGAGCAACCAATTCTGTTTAATCCCACAACTTGATTTAATAATATTCCGACTCCCACGAAGGAAAGAAGGAATTATTACGTAGTTATTAAAATACATAACTATGACATGTATACATATACATACATATTTTAATACGAAATCCCCCTCACAAAACGTCCAGCTGACAATTTTTAGCTTTAATTTACCTACGGAACATGAGCGGAAGTCCTGCTCCTCCATTTTTACGTAAACTGATGTATATCTCATAGTTCGAAGGCATCGTTCCGCCGGGATTCCCTTGGGATAAGCATTTATGTGTATATATTTACACTACGGCCTGTGTTCACAAGACATAAGACATCAGACGTTTCACCTCGGTTCGTCGAGTCTAGAGACCGAGTTGAGTAAAGGAATTCGGTTCAGCGAACCGCAGCGTGGCTGCTCTCACGAGCGTGCTGCTGGTGCCATTGACACTGACATAATCGTGGCAGAAGCGTGGCGACGTAGGAGTGAAATGGCAACGGATAATTCTCCTTGCATAAGAGCACAACTCACGAGATAGAGGCCCAGAGATCGAGAGATCGGGAGCGAGAGAAAGAGATAGAGTTGCTCTCGAAGGGAGAGGGGAGAGGAGAGTCTGACAGACACTGAACTTGACCTGAATCCCGAGCAGGGAGAAAGAATCATCGTGGACTCGAGCTACGGAGAAAGGAGCAAGAGAGAAAATTTACTTTCAATTTCGAACTCTCGGAATCGTTGTTACACTATCTCTTTCTCTTTCCCTTTCTCTTTTACCTCGTCCGCCATCTCCCAGGAAGGATCCGCTAGTTTCCGGACTGATAAGCTTCACACCATTCCATCGAGGGAAGAAAATTCATTTTTCAGCCTCCCCTATAACCTTCCTCACCATCCTTCATCCCACAATTCACCCCTTTCGTAATTTGCCCCTCAGCTTACCACATAATCCCATAACCCTCCCCCCATCATCTCGTACAGGTATCACCATTATTCATTCTTCTTATTTGATCACCCCCTCCCTATAACTCATCATCATAGACCTCCCTCCTCCCAAAAACCCCCTCCCCTTATCTGACATCACCAACAGATACATTGTCCACATCTTTCACCCTGTGTCCTCATAAGCCCCTCCCCGGCCCTTAAAACCCCCTCCACCACCATCAACCCCTTATTCACCCTTGCGCCTTGTCATATTCCCCTCCCCCTCTCTATAAGCCTTCACTAAGAATCTCCTCACCTAATACAAAGTATATTACTCCTCCCAAATACCCCCCTCCTCTTATCAGGAATCACCAACAGATATATTGTCCACATCTTTGACCCTGTGACCTCATAAGCCCCGCCCTGGCCCTTAAAACCCCCTCCACCACCATCAACCCCTTATTCACCCTTGCGCCTTGTCATATTCCCCTCCCCCTCTCTATAACCCTTCACTATGAATCTCCTCCTCTAATACAAAGTATATCACTCCACTTAAATGCCCCCCCCTCCTCTTATCTGGAATAACCAACAGATATATTGTCCACATCTTTGACCCTGTGCCCTCATAAGCCCCTCCCCGGTCCTTAAAACCCCCTCCACCACCATCCACCACCTTATTCACCCTTGCTCTCCTCATATTTTCCTCACCCCTCTCTATAATCCTTCACTAAGAATCTCCTCACCTAATACAAAGTATATTACTCCTCCCAAATACCCCCTCCTCTTATTTGGAATCACCAACAGATATATTGTCCACATCTTTGACCCTGTGACCTCATAAGCCCCTCCCCGGCCCTTAAAACCCCCTCCACCACCATCAACCCCTTATTCACCCTTGCGCCTTGTCATATTCCCCTCCCTCTCTCTATAATCCTTCACTACGAATCTCCTCCTCTAATACAAAGTATATCACTCCACCTAAATCCCCCCCTCCTCTTATCTGGAATAACCGACAGATATATTGTCCACATCTTTGACCCTGTGCCCTCATAAGCCCCGCCCTGGCCCTTAAAACCCCCTCCACCACCATTAACCCCTTATTCACCCTTGCGCCTTGTCATATTCCCCTCCCCCTCTCTATAATCCTTCACTACGAATCTCCTCCTTTAATACAAAGTATATTACTCCTCCCAAATACCCCCCTCCTCTTATCTGGAATCACCAACAGATATATTGTCCACATCTTTGACCCTGTGCCCTCATAAGCACCTCCCCGGCCCTTAGACCCCCTCCACCACCATCCACCCCCTTATTCACCCTTGCTCCCCTCATACTTTCCTCCCCCCTCTCTATAATCCTTCACTATAAATCTCCTCTCCTAATACAAAATATATCACTCCTTAAAATGTTCCCTTCCCTTATCTACCCCTCCCCTCCCTATAAATTCATTTTTCTCAACCAAATTAAATTTTTGTAAATTTTCAAATTGCAATTTACAGGATTCATCTAATTGATTGTAATTATGTAATTTTCCAAATAACGTTTTAAGAAAGATAATTTATGCACTTTGGAAATATTTAATTGTGCGTCTACTTTCCTACCATAAGTTGCTCTCTTTACGAGCTCTGAAAGAATACCTGTGGTTCAGGCAACCTCCCTCGACACGTATCTATGTAGTTACGGGCGCACCTCCGCAAATATACTGTCTGGTGTACGCACATATATCGCTTGCTTTATGCATAACTACGTTTTCCATTCGGTACAGCTGCCGGTATATCGAGCAAGCTTTTTACACCTGTTTACGATCACGAAAGAGACGAAAGTTATGTTAAGGTACCTTGCACGACTACAACTCTTATCAAAGGAGAAAGAACCTTTGATATTATTTTATATTTATATTTCAACTCAATTCCTTGATTTTTAATATTATTTTCAATGTTCTTTGGAAAGTAAGCTTATTAGAGTCGATTAGTTTTTCAGTCAAATTCCTGATTCCTCATTTGGTATTTAATATTCCTCATTTGGCATTCCTCGACCCTAAATTCAAATTTTTCTCCCTAGGGATTAAATGTACTTTTTACTTCCTAGGGAGTAAAATGTACAGTTTACTCTCAAGGGAGTGAAACGCACTAAGCTGGGACTTAAAAGTACTTTTTACTCCCTAGGGAGTGAGAAAAATACTAACCTGGGATTAAAAAGCACTGTTTACTACCTAGGGAGTAAAAAATAATTTTTGCTCCTAGGTAAGGACCAAAAATTGTTCTTTATTCACTTTGTACTTTTTCCAGAAACAAAAAAGTACTTTTTAGTCCCAGGGAGTAAATAAGTACATTTTAGCCCCTAGGTATTAAAAAGGACTTTTAACGTCTACGGACAAAAATTTCGATTTCCCCATTTAACACCCCTTATTCCTCATTTGAAAATTCTTAATCCTCCGTAAGTTCTGTCTTCTCTCAAGGGTAAAAAAATCCTATATGTAAATTATCTTCAGTCAATAAGGAGTAAAAGTGCTTTTTTCTCCCCAGCGATTAAAATGTAGAACTTTAGCATCGCTTCATAGGCATGATGAATGGCAGAAATCATGCAGCTATTATAAGCAGTCCTACGTCAATTTATTCTAACTAGCTGGAAATCTAACTATAAAATTTTATAAAAATAATCTTCCGCACTTTTCAAGGCCCTTAAATCACCGACGACGATAATAAAAATGATTTTCTGCATCAAATAGGAAATGTAATAAAATTTCTAAGTGATCAGACGCCAGAAAGAGTTTTTTTTTGCAAAAATCACATTTAGTTTCCTCTCACTTAGAGGAAATGTCTAAAATACCTTTTGTATCAAATCGAATCTTTATTACCCCAACATATTCCCTGAGAACTTTTTTTGTAAAAAATTTTATGAATCTTTAATGTTATCAACATTTTCAAAGGGCCTCGCTAAGATTCTAGGAGTAATGCAATTTCGAGAAATAGAGGTAGATAATTCAGAGGAAACCGGAAACTCGTTGCGACTGGTTCTCGGCTGATCGCTCGCGATCAGTCGACGAACGACCTTGCGACTTTCTCGTTCGTTGACTCCAGAGTTTACGGTACAAGAGCTCGCTGATGCTTCATTTGGCGGATGCTAGCATCTAAGATTATCACCTATGAGCCATTTTCATTGCAATAGCCATATTTGATGATAGTTGCGAACCTGTTCATGTCCTCGAGGTTGCGGTAGATTCTGGTCATATCCTCGGGAGAACTTTATGAAAGTTGTGTTATTTATAAAAGATAATAGCATGTAGAAGAAAGTTATCTTAGTTGCTCAAGTTATTTATAAAGATATCTCTTAATAGAATTTCCAGCAAATCGCTTGGCATTCCTGAGTCCTCATTTTTTATTTCACATCCCTTTTTCTTCATTTGCATCCCTGATTTTGTATTTCGTAATCTTTATATATAATTTTACTCCCGAGGGACTAAAAGTCATTTTTCTTCTCTAAAATGGACTTTTTACTCTAGGGAGTGAAAAGTCACTTTTTAGTCTCTAGGGAGTAAAAAGAACTTTTTTATGATTATGAAGCGGGACTAAAGCTCTACTTTTTCTCCCTAGGGAGTAAAAAAGTCACTTTTTAGTCCCTAGGAAGTAAAAAGAACTTTTTTATGATTATGAAGCGGGACTAAAAGTAATTTTTATACTCTAAAAAGAATTTTTACTCCTAGGGAGTGAAAAGTCACTTTTTAGTCCCTAGGAAGTAAAAAGAACTTTTTTATGATTATGAAGCGGGACTAAAGCTCTACTTTCTCTTCCCAGGGACTAAAAGTAATTTTTATTCTATAAAAATAACTTTTTACTCTCTAGAGAGTGAAAAGTTACTTTTTAGCCTCTAGGGAGTAAAAATAACTTTTTATAATTATGAAGCGGGACTAAAACTCTACTTTTTCTCCCTAGGGACTAAAAGTAATTTTTATTCTATAAAAATAACTTTTTACTCCCTAGAGAGTGAAAAGTCACTTTTTAGTCCCTTGGAAATAAAAGAACTTTTTATGATTATGAAGCGGGACTAAAGCTCTACTTTCTCTCCCTAGGGACTAAAAGTAATTTTTATTCTATAAAAATAACTTTTTACACCCTAGGTAGTGAAAAGTCACTTTTTAGTCCCTTGGAAATAAAAGAACTTTTTATGATTATGAAGCGGGACTAAAAGTAATTTTTATTCTATAAAAATAACTTTTTACTCTCTAGAGAGTGAAAAGTCACTTTTTAGCCTCTAGGGAGTAAAAATAACTTTTTATAATTATGAAGCGGGACTAAAACTCTACTTTCTCTCCCTAGGGACTAAAAGTAATTTTTATTCTATAAAAATAACTTTTTACACCCTAGGGAGTAAAAAAGTCACTTTTTAGTCCCTAGGAAGTAAAAAGAACTTTTTTATGATTATGAAGCGGGACTAAAAGTAATTTTTATACTCTAAAAAGAATTTTTACTCCTAGGGAGTGAAAAATCACTTTTTAGCCTCTAGAGAGTAAAAATAACTTTTTATAATTATGAAGCGGGACTAAAACTCTACTTTCTCTCCCTAGGGACTAAAAGTAATTTTTATTCTATAGAAATAACTTTTTACTCCCTAGAGAGTGAAAAGTCACTTTTTAGCCTCTAGGGAGTAAAAATAACTTTTTATAATTATGAAGCGGGACTAAAACTCTACTTTCTCTCCCTAGGGACTAAAAGTAATTTTTATTCTATAAAAATAACTTTTTACACCCTAGGTAGTGAAAAATCACTTTTTAGTCCCTGGGAAGTAAAAAAAACTTTTTTTATGATTATGAAGCTCTACTTTTTCTCCCTAGGGAATAAAAAATACGTTTTACTACCTAGATACTAAAAGATGACTTCATATGTAAATAATTTTGTAACTAATTCGATATTCCTAATTTTTCATTCCTAATTTCGAAATCGCTATTTATCTATCTTTATCCCTCATTTCGGTTTCCTCATTTTAAAATTCCCTATTTCATGTTCCCAACTCTTCATTCTTCATAAGTTAAGCGTAAATCCTCCTGACATATTTTCAATCAAATAAAGTGTTATTAAAGTGCAAACACGAGGATCTAGACATCATATAAGAATTTACTCTCTAGAAATAAAAATGAAAGGATCCTGCAAAATAGGGGATGCTAAGGGGAAAAAAAACAGGGTGCCAGAATTGTCTACGGAACCCCTCTATATCACGTCCCTTCACTCATGATATATGATGCTCGACTTCAGAGCAAAGTATCGTCTTTTAAAAAGAAAACGCACACTAATTTTCAAAATTGGATTCTTTTGCTAGCTCTTTTATTATTGAGAGAGACAAAGTGATATTAAGTCAAAAATCTGTTTTACTTTGTTTTAGAGTTTGTAGACTGGCAGCATTTATCCAACGCCCTTAATAAACAAAAATTCACGTTCCTATTCATGGAACTATTACTTATTCCCCTTGAAATCTATAGACCCTTGACTAGCGGTACTTAGTTTCGGCTTATTAGCCAGTGTCACCTTTCTTAAAAGATTCTATCCAAATATTGTTCCTGCACTCGAAAAGTTTGGATCCCTTCCGTGATTGTCTTTCGGTCGACCGATAACGACCTGCACTACTGATCTTTAGCATACATTGAGAGCTCTATGGGAAAATTGTATTGACTCAATATGACATTCCAGTTTTGGAATGTCATAATCTTACCAATACCTTACCTATACTGTCCTTCAAGTTGCTGGAAATTCTATTCCAAGATATCTTTATAAACAAGTTTTTATAAAAAGGATTTTTTACTCCCTAGGGAGAAAAAGGTATTTTTTAATCCCTAAAAAAGTACAAAGTAAAGGAAAAACAGTAGTAACCCGGGACTAATAATTACTTTTTACTCCCTAGGGGGGTAAAAATACTAATATGAGACTAAAAAGTATTTTTTACTCCCTAGGGAGAAAAAGGTACTTTTTAGTCCCTAAAGAAGTACAAAGTAAAGAAAAAAACAGTAGTAACCCAGGTGTAATAATTACTTTTTACTCCCTAGGGAGTGAAAAGTACAAATCTGAGACTAAAAACTGTTTTTTACTCCCTAGGTAGTGAAAGGTACCAACTTGGGATTAAAACGTACTTTTTAGTCCCTAAAAAGTGTATAAAGTCAAGAAAAAGCGTCTATTCTAGTCTAAGTACTATTTTAGACCCAGGTTGGTACCTTTCATTCCCTAGGGAGTAAAAAAGTACTTTTTGTTTCTGGACAATACTTTTCACTCCCTAGGGAGTGAACAATACTTATTAGTTTCAGATTATTACTTCTTTTTTATTTTTTATACTTTTTAGTCCCAGCATATTTCCATTCTCTCCCTAGGGAGTAAAAAGTTCTTTTCCGCTCTATATTTATCAATATAATAAAAATCCATCTAAAAAGCGAAAAAAATAGCTAACTCTAATATTTGTTGAGTAAAGTGAGGAAATAGAATGTCCAAACTGTAACTTGAAGCTAAGAGACATTTTCAACATGTCAGTTCCAGATAATTGACTTGTTCATGCGGAAGAGCTAATGTAGAGTGATATCGAGATTAAAGGGCAACTATTGGGGCGCTCTTTCCACAGGGTTGCAATAAAAGCACCAAAGAGTTTACCTTTCCTATAAACGAAAGTCATCCAACTTCACTTCTGGGTATAAGACCCTCTAATAAAGAGGATCTTTCCTCAAGAATATTCAGACTCTCTTCTCGTAAACAACTTTTTATCCGGATCTGAGTTTGCATTCTGAAAAAGTCCTTACTGAGAATGAAGAATCTTTAGAAAAAAAAAGAACTACAACTTTTTTATTCGGCGGAAGTGTCGGCATGAATGGACCATTCTTGGCCCGTGTCGACAACAGAAATCATTTTAAAAAATGTTGAATCAGAAATCCGTCCTGTAAAAACATTTTAAAGCGTACACAAGCGCACACGCACGGTCCTTCCGGGCTCGGATTTTAACGGCATCGTCCCATACTCTCTGGTTAGCCTAGCAACGCTATTGATTTCCTTGGCCCCTCTTGCCAGAACTGTCTCATAGAATTTGCCCTCTTACGCCGAAAAAGCCGTCCGCATTGGAAATCCTTTAAATTATTATCGAGAAATGTGGTGAGCTGGTGAGCCAAGAATAGCGAAACCATTCTCTTTATTGAGCTGTACCTCCTCCCTCGAACACTTGTCCCGCAATTTTCTGCGTGTTACGAGTCTCCGAGACACTAAAATCTTCCAATCTAGTTTCAAGATGACAATATAATAGTATATTATGCACCAAGGGAGAGAAGAGGGACTTTTTGACGAGAGTGCTTCCTATACGAGCCGCAGGAATATATTTAAAATAACACCTGCACTTTTTGACCAGGAAGCGGGATTAAAAAGTATTTTTTACTCCCTAGGGACTGAAATGTACATTTTACTCTCAAGGAAGTGAAAAGTATCAGCTTGGTACTTAAAAGTTCGTTTAGTTCGAGATTATTCCTTTTCACTTCCTAGAGTAAAAAGTATTTTTAGTCAGTTTGATACTTTTTATTCCCTAGGGAGTAAAAAGTACTTTTTACTCCTACGTTAATAGATTTATTCTTTACCTTTTACTATCTAGGAACTAAATATACATTTTAGTCCCTAGGGAGTGGAAAGTACTTACCTCTAACTAAAAAGAATGTTTTACTCCCTAGAAACTAAAATGTACGTTTTACTCCCAAGGGAGTGGAAACTATCAGCCTGGTACTTAAAAGTTCTTTTAATTACAGATTATAATTTTTCACTCCCTAGAGAGTGAAACAGTATTTTTAGTTATGGCTTGATACTTTTTATTCCCTAGGGAGTAAAAAGTACTTTTTACTCCTACGTTAATAGATTTATTCTTTACCTTTTACTATCTAGGAACTAAATATACATTTTAGTCCCTAGGGAGTGGAAAGTACTTACCTCTAACTAAAAAGAATGTTTTACTCCCTAGAAACTAAAATGTACGTTTTACTCCCAAGGGAGTGGAAACTATCAGCCTGGTACTTAAAAGTTCTTTTAATTACAGATTATAATTTTTCACTCCCTAGAGAGTGAAACAGTATTTTTAGTTATGGCTTGATACTTTTTATTCCCTAGGGAGTAAAAAGTACTTTTTACTCCTACGTTAATAGATTTATTCTTTACCTTTTACTATCTAGGAACTAAATATACATTTTAGTCCCTAGGGAGTGGAAAGTACTTACCTCTAACTAAAAAGAATGTTTTACTCCCTAGAAACTAAAATGTACGTTTTACTCCCAAGGGAGTGGAAACTATCAGCCTGGTACTTAAAAGTTCTTTTAATTACA